>BPLS01020658.1:0-10831 GCA_019656275.1 Rhododendron kiyosumense | reverse complement strand
TAAGGCCATTCCAATTTAATTACAATCCCAGTTCAAATCCACAAAAATAATGCTACATGGCATTCGAACCCTTACTGATTTCTACTATCATATTTTCCCACATTTATATTTTTCACCTACTCCAAATTTAACAATGTTCGGGCCTCACAATACTTTCCACCTTTGAAAATTTCGTCCCAGAATTTGGCTTACCATAATCACAAAAATTTAACTCATCGGGTTCTATATAAAAGCAATACTTGAATCACTTTTAAAGGACATGAACTTCGTAACCACGCCGGCATTAATGAAATTCACAGGGAATTAGGGAATTGCACCTGATTCAAAGAATCGAACCTTGATTTAGATTAATTGTGTGGAAAATAAATACACTAATAAACCAGATTAATTCTCAAGTTGTTGACATTATTGTTTAAGAGATTGATGAAAAGGGATTGGAGAACAATATATGAGGTTACGGTTCTAAACGACATCGTGGAGACCCGATATACGATGAAATGACAAATGTTTATGGGAAATTCTATTTGCAACAACATATTTACTGCATACAACCCCTTGCAAAATAAAACCCACCCTTATGTCATACCAACAATTTGCTACATACAATCTAAAAGGCATTGATAATGCCGCTCCCCAAATTTCATACTCCTTATATAATGTCACTCCACAAATTGATAACCGCACTACCCTTTGAGAATGACATTATAAATTTGGGAAGTAACATTATAAATTCCCTTTAAAAAAATACCCACATCTTTTTGTGTTTTATTGACGGGCCAACTTTGCTCTTTTGGAGGTGAAACCCGAAGTTTTGCTAGCTCCAGTGACTATCGCGTCTCCGGCAACTACTAGGTAAAGTAACACTCTCTCCTCTCCTTCTGATTTTCGTCATCATCGTTGCTCTCTCTCTCTGTAGTGGGCCGAAAAATACACGAGCCAGAAGGTTCAAAGGGGTCAAATGGCGATAAAGGATAAATGTTCTTTTAGCTGTCTCAGTTCATCTGTAAGGATGCACCCGTCTTTTAGTTTGCTTTACACCATTCTGCCGAACAATAAAGTTGCCTCATCATCGTCGCCGAGCTATAGCTTACTTCCTGTATTATCGATGTGGACTACGTTCGGAGAGGTATCGTTCGGCTTCATATCTTTTGGAGGATATGTTGCTCGGAAACCGCCAGACTTGACAGTCAGTACTCTCGTCTACAGTCATTCAACGGTTGACGTTGTCAGAATAAAGTGACCATTCTGTACCGATTTGACGTCTTTGACATTGACTAATGTGGTTTTGAGAACCTCGAGGGTGGCGTTCGTTAATGATTCTGACACATGACGTCAGCTGAACAGTACGTCTCACGCGGAGGAAGTAAAAGACTTGTTTGACACTCCAAGGTTGGCCTATAAATAGAGGACCATTCCTCCAAGGACGGAACCAGAATTTTATCCTAGTAATGACGAAATGTGTACTAAAAAAATTTAGTAGTGGCGAGACTATATAAGTTGGGCATAATTTTTTGTTTTACATATAATAATTGCATTTTCTAAAATTCTTGTCGTGGCGGTCGCCGCCACTAGATCCCCCTGATCCCATCCTTGCACTCCTCCCAGGTTAATATACTAATTCTTCATACTCCTCTCCTCAAAAGCATACTTTCTTTTCTCTACCTCACCTACTAACTAGGTCGTCGGAGCTTTTTCCCGGAGGTACACACCCCTTTGGTTTGCAAGTTTCCAGCTCGCCACCGTTGAGCTTCTCCGTTCGAGTCAAAGGAAGGAAAGGTTTCAAGAGTGGTATTCACCCCCACACTCTCTCCCTCTATGGTCATCTCTCTCTGTCGTTAATTTAGATGCTTAAACGTAATATGTTTGCGGTCTAGTCCATAAAAGTATTGAACAATCAAGGCTCTTCGTTTCATTAAAGCAACCAGAAGGAGCGGTTCCACATGCTGCTGGATTGCTACTGAAGAATAACCTTAGAACTGCCTTCAAGTCAATCGGTATATCAAATTGGAGGTTTGGGAGCAGCTGATAGGCATGTAAGGTGTACTGTTATAAGTGTAGATAGAAATAGAATAATAATTTTAAATATGGTTAATGATTGAAGAGGAATAGAGAGAAAAAATGAGAGTAATGATTGAAAAGAAATAGGACAATGATTAAAATTCAAAATTCAAAATCCTTAAATGTGAACAGGGTTGTTGTGTCACTTCAAAAAGAAAAAAGAAAAATACTCCATCCATAAATTCTCGTAACATAGGAGTATTGTTTTGGCTAAAAGACTGGTTCTTTTTTTGAAAAATTCTTTTAAAAAACAATTCCAAATCCTTTCTTTTTTTAAAAAAAGCCAAACATTAGATCAATGATGTAATTAGTGTACGGTAGTTACTCCAAGGTCCAGTGGCTGGTCCTTACATGGCAGATAAGCCCTGGTCTCTGATTACATCCCTACACTGTTTATGGGGTATTCTGTCTATTTCTCTGGCTCTAAAGCCATTTTTGCTGGCTGTAACTATATAGATGCTGCTATATAAACTGCGTGGTTTATCCTGGGTGTGCATTGGTCCTTTCTAGAGGCCAGAGGGTTGATGAAAAGAGATGTGAGCTTCAGCTTACTAGAGTACGCCGGTAGTATGGTAGCGTGCGCAGGTCGCACTAGCATGCAGTGGGCTGGCCAATGCATGCTGGTATGTTTTCTGTGCGGATTATCCCAAATCAGCGTCCTACAGTCTGTTTGAAATGCTCATTGGTGCTTGTTCTCAATATATATTTGGCGTTATTGCTCTCGTAAATCATCCATACCATTTTTTGTCATATAAATGCAATTTGTCACAGTTTTGATCCCCCCATTATCTGTTCCCCCTTCCTAATTGGCTGAAAAGTGATCAATGAGAGAAAAATGCAAATGTTTTACAAAATACCCGAGTAGAGACCGATCTCCGGAGCAGTGGCGGATCCAGAAATATCGTACAGATGGGTCACCTTTCAAACATGTTCTCAGTAAAAACACTTAAACGAAGTAAAATGAATAACTTTAAAAAAAATTAATGGATTATTTGTGTTTTTGTATTTATAGCTTATTATATCATATATTTAGTTGTGTAATAGGTGCAAAGGTGTTTGTTGCTTTGTGGTACTATTACTACAAAGTACTTGTTGGGCTGGATTCAACTCTTATAATTGGAAGTTTTGAAGAATTTTTTGTGTTTAAGCTGTGTTATATTTGAATGAGTTTTTGAGAAAATTTCGAAAAATTTTATAGGTTTATGAGTGAGGAGAGAAATGAAAGTAATGATTGAAAGTATGGATAATAATTGGAGAGAAATAAAGAAAGAAATGAGAATAATTATTATAGATAGATGTGAGTAATGATTAGAAATATGAATAATGAGTGTTTTTTGAGTTGAGAATTTTTTTTTAAAATACTATCCAAACAAGGCATTAAGCACATTAAAAAACAAACACTCAGACGACCCAAGAAGGATTTGAACCTATGCCACTTGCCTTTGTGGCACAAGAACTTACCACTAGTACAGGAGTACCACATCTGCCATATTTCGGGAAACTTAATATATGTTACTTATGCTTTTTTGTAAAAAAATTACCGCAGCTTCAGGTGGGTCACGTGACCCACCTGTTCCCTTACTAGATCCGCCCCTGCTCCGGAGAAACCCTTCCTCTCTAGTAACATGGCTCCCGAACCTTAGATATTGAAGGTGATGATGGACCAGTCTACAAGCCTTTTTAAAAATCAAGCAAACGTAGCAAACATTTTCAAGTTCGGTTCCTTGGATGCACACTGCAAAACCCGAGTGGCGACTCTAAATTGTAAGCGTTTCGCCGCGCTTTTCAAAAAGGGTGCACCCAATTTTAAAAGGCAAAATTTTGAAATTTTGGGGCGTGTGCCCACAGCTGGAGAAACAGTGATTTTACCAACATGATACTGAGTAACAATAAAAATTCTATAAAATATATATGCGTCATTTGTGCCATGAAATAGTTATTCGAACTCCATAATGGTACAAACTTTCAAAATGAAAAGAAAATAACAACTTAACATATGGAGTTTCTAAAAAAAAGTTGAACCTGATACATTATGTAACGCCCCCAAAATTAGGGTACGTTAGAAGGACATTTGATTTCAGAAAATAAAGAGAGTCATTGCTCTTATTACAACAAAAACCCCCACAGGAGTTCAATATTACAACAGAGAGGAATAACTAGGGTTTCCTATCTACAGCTTCTCTTGCTTCTCCATCATAGCCAGCTCCTTGGCTCCGAACGCCTTCAAGGTGTACAGCTCGTCCTGTTCATCTACAAAATCTGACACATTATACCAGCGTCGCCACCGATATAATATGTCAGGGTTACCAAAAAGGCAACACCGTGAGCTACGAAAGCTCAATAGAGTAACCCTACCCACTAACCCTTAACTTACAAACAGACGATCAAAGAATCAAACTAATAACGATAGCACATCCACATTCTTGTTGGTGTCCAAGATTTCCCGATTTCTCCTACGCGACTCATCGTAGATCGTGTCAACATTTTCACATTTCAAATCAACATTTCAAAAACATTTGCATTGGCTCCGTACCGCGGATAACCAAGCTACACACCCAACCTCGGTTCCGCCGTTCCGGGTTCCCGAGTATCCTCACAATGGTTCCGCCGCACCGGGTTCCCATTGGCACACAAAACTTGCATTGGCTCCTCTCCACGGAAAACCAAGCCATATTACCAATAAGGCTACCACGTCCGGCCCTATTGGCAATCTTCACAAAGGCCTACCATGTCCGGCCACTTCGTGGTTTTCACAACTCACGCAATGGGCTACCAAGTCCGGCCACGTTGCGGTTTTCACAATCCACACGACGGGCTACCAAGTCCGGCCACATCGTGGTTTCAAAACACATCTCATCATTATCCACACCCTAGGTGTTACGTTTCTACTTTCTCGGTTCTCGTGTTTCGTTTACATGCCAAGACTCCGCGGCGTAACTTTACATACCAACATGCATTCCATACGACTATTCCAACAAGATTATCCAACTACTCACTAGCTAGCATGCTTGAATCATCATAAACAAACATACTTCATGCATTTCCAACTTTAAAAGATAATAACCTCATCAACGATCAAAGTATCTTTGAATCAAACATACAATTTACACAATACATAGAATTAGAGTGAAAACTACTTTATACTTGGAAAAGTAGGTAAGGATCACTACCTTGATCCGAAACTAGTCGGGGCCGAATAAGCTAGGTGGAAAATTTCTCCCGAATCTGGACCGAACTTCGAACGGCAATAACTCGGTCAATCTTTGGCCGAATAGAGTCGTTCTTGGGTCTAGAACAAAGTTCTCTAAACCCTCTACAACTCTTGAGAAGGAAGTTAATCCTAGAAACGAACCTAGGTTGGAGAAAAATGGGGATGAACAAAGTGACAGTGAGCTGTCCAGAAATGAAAATCCAGATTTTTCACTGAACTTCGGATGGCAATATCTGGGTCATTTCTGAACCGATTGGGGTGATTCTTGAGCCTAACTTCAAGGTTTCGAAGTGCTCTACAACTTTCCAGAAGGAAGTTGATCCTAAAAACTACTCTAAACAGGAGAAAACTGGGGATTTTCGGACGGGCAGTGGCTGTCCAGAAAAACAGAAAATGGTTTCTAGAGAGAAGGAAGAGCAAATGCTTTGAGGTGTGCTTTGAAAGGCTTGGAATGGCCTTCTATTTATAGGCAAAGGGCTTGGCCTTCTCCTCTCTCCCTCTCTAAGTGTCACCTTGACACTTGGCAATGAATCTTGAAAGATCAAAACTAATCCTAGACTTGTAAGGCTATTTTTGTACCTTGGTGATATTCTTGGATCAATTGGAGGGTTAAGATGATAATGGTACATGATCAAAGGGTCAAGAAGTTGCAAGGTGTCCAAGAAGTATATCTAATCAAATCCAACTTTTAAGCATGAATCAAGGAAAAATCCTAGGCTTGCATGGCTAGGTTAGTACTAGATTGGATTCTTGGATCAAATGGAAGGATGAGATGAGATTGGTACATGATCCAAGGGTCGAGGAAATTCCAACTTTAATGGAAAATCAAAGGAAAAATCAATGGAAAATCAATGGAAATCCTAGGTTGTAAGGCTATGGTGTACCTTGGTAAGATCTTTGGAACAATTGGAGGGTTGAGATGAGAATTGTACACCATCCAATGGTTGAGAAGTTTGCTAGGGAAATATTGGAGTACAATGGTGTTAAGTCTAGGCTAGGAAGATATATAAATCTCATGGATTTGAAGATCAAGCAAGTACCAATCAAATCCCTCTTCCCTCATTCCTCTCTCTTTCTCCCTCTCTCCCTCTCTCTCTCTCTCGGCCCTCTCTCCTCTCTCTCTCTCCGGCCTCTCTCTCTCTCTTTCTCTCTCTCTCTCTCTCTCTCTCTCCCTCTCACAAGTACATATATATATATATATATATATATGCATGCATACAATGTATAGGAAACAATAAACAAAAAGGAACTTTGTACTTTGAGATCAAGGGATTTAAGGGCAAGATTTTTCCCATCCAACTAATCAATAGGCACATGTTAAACAATCAACCAAGTACTAATATATTAGATACACATGTACCAAATAATCTTGGAAGATCAAAATCCCAATTTTAAATAATAAAAGAGTACCTAAGAAATCTTAGGTATTAAAATCCTCCAATAAAATATTGTATATCATCCCATGGGATTTTTGAAAAAGATTAGTTTATTGAAATCCTTGTACTTGGTGAAAGATTAACCCCTTTATTTATTGGGTAATAAATCCCCTAACTTCTATTGTCCAATGGACAATAGTGACTTGGCAACTTTTATTTTAAAATAATTGGTACTTTGGCACATGGGGTTAAAAAGAAAATATTAAAGTAATCAACCCATGTACTAAGTTGAAAGATGAACCTTTTACCCAATGGATAATAACCACCCTAACCTTTATTATCCAATGGATAATAGTTGCTAGGGAGATTAAACAATAAAATAATCCAAAAAAAGTACTTTAAAGTAATCAAAAAGTTACTTTTTACTATTCATAGCACTTTAATAAAGTAGACATTTAATATAAACTAATGGGGTTTCTATTATCCAATGGATAATAGTTTCCCTAACATCTATTGTCCAATGGACAAAGAATATAACCATTTTGATTAAAAGAAAAAGAATATTAAAATTCTTAGTCTAGGGTTCAAAAGGTTCAAAATGTTCAAAAGGTTCAAAAGGTTCAAGGGGGGCAAAACGGTCAATTTGCGATTTAGATAAAAGTAACTAGGTAGCTTCCTAGCTTAGTTTTTCCAATCGGATGGTTAAAATAAAGTTAGGCTTGCTAAGCGGACTAAAGCGTCAAGAAATAATTTTTCAAGGGGCAAAAATGTAATTTTGACAAATCACAAGGAAATTAAAAGGTAAATCCAAGTAAAAACAATAAAATTCAAATATTTAACGAAATTTTTAACGACCGAAAATCAGGGTCGTTACACATTAAGACTCAATATATCCTCTCTTTTTCATTGTTATTTCTGAAATTACTTCAACCTTCTTCTTTTTTGTTTTGATTGGCAGAGAAAAATTTATTAATCCAAGAACCAAAGTCACAGAGATTAAAAGGAAATAGAAAAAAACGGCATCCCGCTACCCACCAACTTACATTCCAACTATGTTGACACTTAGGTCGAAGATAATCATATGCCACCCGCTACCCGAGGGACAGGTTGGCGAGAAACCAACCAAAAGGGGAGAATCGGAAATACAACCAAAAGTTATACAACTAGACATCAAAACAGTAAGGAACATCCTGGTCTAGCATAGCAAAATCTCCCTAATAGAGAAGAAATGATCCTGACACCACGTGCAAACCCAAAGATCCAGTTCCAGCAGCAACATTTGATACCACAGCATAAGGTACCAGAACTTCAACCTTCTTACTTCTTAGCAATGCGAAAAATACAGAAGTCACACATAGAAATGAGTTTCCCTTTCAACAATAGAACTCTTGGTACGAAAGGCTTATGTAGGGATAATAACTGAATAAGGGGATTGCAATGTAGCAAATGGAGCAATTTATTGCTGTGTCGTCCTTTTAATGGTTGAAAAGAGAATGACGATATGACAAAATTAATCAACGTACAAATTTATGAAAATGGCTAAATGCGAAGACTTCCTCTATTGTTGTCGGCATTTTGTCCGCGTTAATAAGAAAATTGTTCATGTCAAAGCAATTAAGCAAATGAAGCATGTCAAGTTAGAAATATTTATGCGTCTTTAAGTTGATTCGCATAGCAGCCCTTGTCTATTGCATGAAAACTTATGTAATGTCATAAATTGAGATGGAAGAGATCCTATAATTACAAATTCGCAAAAAAAGAGACCATATACCTGATTTTTCTCCACTTTTAGAGTCAAGATTGATACCCACGACTTGCATGATTAGTCCTTCTTGATCCTCATAAAAACTAATTGCAAAAGAAAAAAATTTGTAAGACATAAAAACGTACGCAATCACAAGAGAGAGATCATCCAGCTAATTTGTAATGACCCTAATTTAATTTAGCCCTAATTTTGTTTTACAATTTGAGTATTTGTATTCTAAATAAAAATTTACTTATTTTAATTATATGATTTTGTCATTAGATAAGATGTACGGAGTAGCTAGAAACTCTAACTATTAAAATCCTAGCCAACTAGAACAGTAAACTAAATTACTTTCTAACCAAACCCAATTCCCATAACCATCACCTCTATGTTAAATAACAACTCAACAATTCTTCTAAAAATATTTCTTTAACAACCATACCAAAAGTCTAAGCCTACATTAGATTAACCAGGAGATTTAAACCTAAACTAAATTCTCTTTGTAATCACCTTCAAAGATGAATAAAAAAAATTTCGCCGCTCAAAAAAAAAAAATCTCTTTGAGAGAAACTTATTCACAATGGAACTGTTAACAAGTTCTTTACAGCAACAACCAATCATGACTTTCAAAAGTGTTCTGAATGATCCGTATATTAATAAAACTTTTTTAGGATGGAATTTTTTTTTTGAAAATCTGAACCGTCCAAAACACTTTAAATGGATGAGATTCGTCTCCTTAAACCCATTTTCACATAAACCTCCGTGTAAAGAAGCACCCACCCCCATTCACTACCAATCTGCCGAGAGAAAAAGGAGGAGAAAAGAAGAACAAAAGTAAGGCGAAAAAGAAGAGGAGGTGGTGGGGAGTCGGAGAGAGGAGTGAGATGCAGAGCGGTGGAGGGTGGCGAAGGGTGGCGGGATGAGGTCTGTACTTATGCGTTCTTCTTTTGGGTCGGCGATGGAGTTGTCCATGCATTGGTCTTCTTTTCTGGACCGGCCCGTAAATTGCCCGTGTAAAATTTTGGACAGGAACTCGTTAATAATCTTTTTGGGGTCCAATCTCCTATGTATGTCCTCCTACCTATAAATACAGCGAAACAAGTTCTGAGGATTAATTAGTGCAATAGAATTATTCAGACGGCCTAATTTGCTTTTTTTTTTTGTTGTTGAAGAAAATGAATTAGCGTTTCAGTCCTTCGTTATGTTTTGACTTTTGACACCATGTCACAGAACGTACCCTTGTGAGATTAACCAATTAAACTCTGCAGTGGACCGGATTGCGGGCTCTAATTTTGGGAAAGTTCGGTAGGTCCAAACAGCCATCATCCGTCTGGCCAACCAGACCGTTTTGCCCGTTCAGTTTGGGCAGCCATCATCCGTCCGGCCAACCAGGTCACTCTGCTCATTCGGTCCGCTCAGCCATCATCCGTTTGGTCGGTTGAGCCACTCCGGCCTTTCGGTTCGCGCAGCCATCATCTGTGTCCGGCCGACCGGGCCGCTCCGCCCATCAACTCCTGAACGGTCATGGTGGTTGCATGCTAAGTGACAACTGTACGGTCCCGCCACGTGGTGTGGTCCCTTATCGTACGACAGCTTTATGCTATATAATAGTCAGGTCACAACCACAAACTGCAATGAGATCAGAGGCACACCGGTACAGAGCAATTAATTTGGTCAGAGCTAGTCCTGATTTTTTGGGAGTTTAAATCGAAAATTAAAAATAAGACCTCTTTTGTTGGACTATAATAAGGAATAAAAAGTTGGAGAGGCCTTTATAATTCAATATTTTTTGGAGGTCTAAAGCGACGGCAACACTTGTTTTAAGTCAGGACCGGCTCTGAATTTGGTTCGGCCATGTATCACCAATATGGTCTTGCCACGTGACGCGGTCGTACGCATTACATCTTGGCCCTCAAGGCAGTCACTCCCCTATATATACTACCATGATAAACCCTAACATGTATGCTCTTCTCCTACGTACTAAGTTGAGTTTTCATTCTCTATCTATACCGGAACTAAATAAGTCATCTGAGTGCCTGCCGACTACTTCCGGCCGGCAGCTGGCACTAACCGTGCATTGCTTGTGCAGTGACAAAAAAGGAAAGAGGAGAGCTAGCAAGCCCATTTTAAGTAAGTATAATTCATATTAAGTAAGAGAAGTTTAGGAGTTTAGAGCGAACACCACACCACAAACTCCATGCCATTACTTCTAGCCAAATTACTGACACAACATGTGAGGGAACAAGTACACGTGCATGCATTAACGTGCTAGATCTGAAGTGCTACGTGTGTTGATTGCTCTGTCTTTTCATTGGGAAAAGGAATTTAACAAAATTTCGAACGCTGCCACCGAGGCCTAGCTAGCTAGTGGAACATTTAACACATATACAAGAGCATTAGCAAGAATGCAAGTTACGAGGGGCATGGCTATTTTTCTAA
>BPLS01020648.1:0-23460 GCA_019656275.1 Rhododendron kiyosumense | reverse complement strand
CCGGAATGTTCCTAATGGATGCACGGGGTCCCAAATGCCCGGACAAGGACGAAATGTTCCTAATGGATGCACGGGGTCCCAAATGCCCGGAATGTTCCTAATGGATGCACGGGGTCCCAAATGCCCGGACAAGAACGAAATGTTCCTAACGGATGCACGGGGTCCCAAATGCCCGGACGGAAATGAAAGGTTTCTAGTGGACTCAAAGGGCCCCAAGGCCCGAAATCATTTTGAAAAGGGAAAATGGCTAATGCTTGAGAAATACAAGACGGGTCGATTGGGTACTTAAGGATAATTTAATGGTAAGTTCGTATTGTTTTGTTGGGAGATATATTTATTGTCACTAGCATCCTTAGGTTCGTGTACACATTTATTGTTACTTTCATATTACTATTAGTGCGTGATCATCTTATATACTTATAGTTGGGGCAGAATGGGTATTCATACGAGAGTCTAAATCTTTCAATCGCATAGCGATGGACAAGTGACGGTTGAGGACAAGTGGTGGTTGAGTTAGGATGTTTCTAGTTGGTTCCTACCTCTAGTTGGTGTGTGAGTTATTGAGGATGCTTTATAAAATCTTGATTCCCCTCCTTTGTTGTAAAGCGCTCACTCATGATGAAAGACCTATATCTCTTCTCGAATTTTATTTCATTCATTCACTCTGGATCCATAATTCATTGCATTTTCATATAACTTGTGTATAGAATTTCCTACTGGGCTAGTGTAGCTCAACCTATCATTTTCAGGTACATTGCAGGTCATTGTCATGGAATGCTTGGAGTGCATGCTGCTGTTACAGATTAAAGTTATTTTTTGAGAATACTTGTGCATCTTTATAAACTAAACTACATGATATTGTATTTTCTATTGTGGAACTCTGTAAATTTATTGGGCAAATTTGTGTAATTGGGGACTGAATTACCCTTTTGGGTTATTAATTGTATCTCCGGTGAGAATTTTAAATCATCAAATGTTATTATTATTCTTGTTGAAAATCGAGGGCGTGACAGGAAAAATCCAAAACTTCGAAATTTTAATTCAGCAAGCCTCTCGACTCCGAAACGTGCTTTCAGCCTGATTCGCAGTCAATACACAATGCCAGCCAGAATCGGGTGACGTTCTACTTTCGATACTGAATTCCTAGACTAGATCAATTTAAATCGTTCGGAAATCATTTCTAGGCTATCCGCAAGGTTGTCTGGAAGTACCGTTGAATCGTCAGAACAAGTCGTTTCCACGCCCCTTTAAGTCAACGAGTGACCGAAATCTTCTTAAAAAGATTTATAAAAAACGATTAAATTATTCTTTATATCATAACACCTAATCGTAATCATATCATCTAGGTGAGAGCCCTCACACCCTCAGTCCACTCTCCCTCTATAAATACCCCTCATTGCATTCATTTGCAAGGGGTTAGCCACATTAAGAGCCAAAAGCCCTTTCTCTATTCTTCATTGTTCTTTCTTTCTTCTCCATTGGAAGAGAAAGAAGAGGAGTTTTCTCTCACATGCCCCACTGTTATTCAGCCTTCTTCCATCCTCCATCTTCAACTACAAGGCTCAAAACCACCATCAAACTTCAAACCAAAGGTATACCACTTCTGTGTAGTTTTCTGTTTTTAATCCCTGAGTGGAACCAGAAGGGCCCGGGCTAGTAACCGATACTAGTCCTGGTCTTAAACTGTTAAAATAAAAAGATCGTATGAAATGAAAGATGGCGCACGCCAGTCATGTCAAGCCGTACGCCATTCATGGCAGCATGTGCACCACTGGCATGGAGATCATTGATCATTATTTCTTACGTATATTTTACTTTCATCACCTTATTGCATGCTAAAAACCAATCTTCTATTTTCTGTACTCTATAGTTGCTAGCTGTAGATTTCAATACTTGTTCTTTTTCCGTTCTAGAAAGCCTCTGGGATCTTTCTGGTCATATTCTAGAACTCAGATGATGCAAAGACAAGCAGTGGACGAGGAATGAGGCTGGCGTATGGTCTCTCAGGACTGGCGTACGGTTATCATAGCAAGGTTCAGTGGCTGGCCCTTGCATCGTAGTTTAGTGCTGGCCTCTTGCTGTCTCCCCACTCTGTTTATGGGGTATTCTGTTTTCTTTCATGGTTTCAAGTAATCTGATCTATCTGTAGCTGTATATATTTTGTTCTTTTAAACTGCGGGGTTTGTTTTGGGTGTACGCTGGTCCATTCCAGAGCCCAGAGGGTTGTAAACAAAGATTGTGAGTGCATAGGAGTGGTGTACACTAGTCTTGAGGTGGCGTGCGCAGGTCGTATCGGTATGCAATGGCCTGGCCAGTGCATACTGGTGTGTTGCTTGCTCACGCCTCCGAAAGACAGAGTACCCCATTTCGTTCGAACCGCTCTCAGTGCTTATTCTCAATCTATATTTATTATTGCAAGCGAATAATCATTCATAAACATTTTGTCACATAATGCAACTTGTTACAGCTTTAATCCTCATTAACTGTTCTCCCGCCGTAATTGGCTAAAAATGATTAATGAGAGAAAAATGTAAATATTTTATAAAATGCCTGAGTAGAGACCGATCTCCGAATTGGGCGAGAGGGGTGCCATAAAACCATTTCTCTTTCGTAACTTGGCTCCCAAACCTCAGATATCGAAGGTGACGACGGACCAGTCTACGCCTTTTTAAATCAAACAAATTTTCAAATCAAACAAACGTAGCAAACGTTTTCGAGTTTGGTTCCTTGAGTGTTTTACCGTTAAAACTCGAGTGGCGACTCTGAATCGAAGCGTTTTGCCATCCGTATCCCCAATCGAATCGAAGCATTTCGCATCCGTATCCCCATGCCCTTGCCATCCGTATCCCTCCTCCACCGGAGTTCATCCATAGTTGCTACCATTCACAAAGATCCGATCGTGTCTCCGTCTCCAGTCTCCTCGTCGAAATACAGCGTGAGGTCGATGCCAGTGAAGAAGGACGACGGGATTTATTTTTCCCATGGAAATCAATTCCTTTCATTGCCGACTTCTAGTTCCGGGTAACTTTGAATAATCTTGAGAGCTTAATTGATTATTTGGTTTGGGGTTTTTTTTCTTTTTGGCTTGTGGGTTTCCGTCAGTACACTGGTTCCGATTTTCAATACCTTGAGGTTTTTCTTTTCCGCAAGCCATATATCCGACGAAAGCGTCGCTAATTATTTTTGAGATGATAAGCCAAGAAGATGAGATGTGTAAAACTTGACAATTTTTTTTTATAGTTAGTATTTAGTTGAATGTTTTGCGAGATTTGTTGTGGATTTGGAGATTGATCTTATATATGTTGGTTGTGTGTAGCATTCCTCTATTTAATCATGATTTCGGTTCATGATAGTTTTTTTTTTGAAACCGGTTCATGATAGTTTCGGTTCATGATATTTTCTCCATTCGATTTCTTCAGAGAAAACAAGATTTGGCTGTATTCATGGTTATTTTTGAAAACGTGAAAGGTTTTATTCATGATTATTCATAGGAAACACGATAGGTTTTATTTAACATTTATATTGTCTTCATGATTATTTGTGAAAAATGATAGGTTATTCATGATTATGTTCACAACAAACATGATATGTTATTTCCGTGGTTATTTCAAAAAATTAAATTTAATCATGTTTGCGATTCATGATAGTTTAATTTTGAAATTAAATTGTCAATTTGAAAATTAAACTCTTGATTTTTATGATTTTGTTTTTAGTTTTAAAAAAGATTAGGTGGGAGAAACGTTTGAAAGATTGGAGTGAAAAAGATTTATAAAAGAGACTAGGTGAGAGAAATGTTTGAAAAATTGGAGAGAGAAAGGGTAGTTTAAGATTTATTTGAATTTCACTAAGGCTGATGACTTGAGTTTTTTGCGATTTAGGACCCCTATTTAAGTGCCCCCCTTACTTTTTTGAATAGCACCAGACTTTTTTCTTTATTTTGAAAAATTCCGCACTTGTTAATTTTGCGTCTAGCTTTTGTGTTTTATTGATTCACCTCGACGATAGAAATCTAAAACCCCAAAATTTTTACTTTTACTCAAATATTTTGAGAAATATCCAAGATAAAGTCACTATGGCTATTATCAATCACCATGTGTGCAAACAGAGCCCTGTTAAATCTGGTATTGTAAGGGTAAAATTAGTCCGTATATATTTTCATCATGGATAAATGATGCATTTTAATTTGTAGATTACCTAATAAATATCTCTATTATAAAATAGAAGCGTGTGGGGACAAATTGTTGGAACGGTTTAGATTCATTTGATCCAAAAGCTGTAGTGCATTCTCTCACTTTCCGATTAAGTGCCCATGATTTTCACATAAATCACACAACTGCCTTCCCCTTCCAACAGGGATGCGTAGTGTCATAGGCACGTGCTAGCACTAGTATGGTATATACTACAATTGTTTTTGCCCCGACCATATGCACCTCCGCCTATGTTGATCGGGTTTATGCTTATTATTGGGTCTGTATTGTGTTTTTTTTTTTTGCTCGGCAAAGAAATTTTTTATTAAGATAACTCAAAAGGGGTACATCGAGGAGCATGGAAGCATAAACACTTCAAAGCTCACCTAAGAAACAAAACATCATCCAACCGATAGTTGGAAGAAGCACACCTCAAAACAATATTACACTTTTAATTTTTGAATTCTATCAAGGTATCCTTTAAAATCCTCCATTGTGTAGATCTTGATATCATACTTAGTCTTCATCCACTTAGCCACCCTGGTTTTGATTAAACCCCCACATCCCAAACCTGGATAGAAGCATTATTGAAAACAACATCATTCCTTACTAACCAAATCGACCAAACAACATCATTCCTTGAACAAGCATTATTGGGTCTGTATTGTTGGTTGTATTAGACATGGGATTTGGTTACAAATACTGTGGCTCTTTGTGTGTACCATTTATGCACTACACTTCCCTGCTATATGCACATTCTTCCTCTACTAAACTGACGAATTTTGGTATATAGAATACTTGGGAAGTAATATTTGTTATTTCTTCGCTACAAAACTGTAGAATTATTGGTGACCGTTTCCAGTAGGTGCAATCAAACGAGACCTTCTATGTTTACTGTGTTCGTTAGTTATGGTTGATGAATGCTGGTCAATTTTTCCTTGTAGAATAAAAAGCTCGAGTTTGTGGCATTGCTCAAGGCATCTGTTCAAGTTGTGTGTGGTCGCTAATTTTATCTCACTTTGTTGGCACTTGATGTTGATGTGGTAAACAAGTATGAACTATGAAGTAGAAATTATACGTGATGCTAGCAACAAATGCGCCTTGGTGTTGGAATCATTCAAGCTTGTTGCTGGCAGCCATGAAATCTAATGTCCCAGCGGGTAATGGTTTCTCAACTTTAATCTTACTTTTATGGAGATCTTACTTCTGTTCCTTTTGTTTCAATTTTTCGTATACCTATACTTGTTTTATTTGCCTTTGTGTTGACGTGTTTTAAAAATCTACTGAAGACAAGAGACTCAAAGCACACCAACTGAAGTTGGCTCGTCTAATGAGACCGTTGCGGGCGTGCCAAAGAACAATGAAATTGCTCAATTGAGGAATTGAATAACTGCGCTGCTAAACTAATCTGACTTCCTTCGAAACGATTGGCTGCATTTCCAAAGGAGAAAAACGAAACACAAATTCTGGGTTTCAATTGCCTCGGTAGCGAGGACTTAAAAATTTACTAAACTACTCCTGTTAGTTTATAGGATCGAAAGCTCGTAAATCACGTAAGACTTACACATACGATTGAAGCGCAGCGGAATTGAATTGCTTCAAGCTTTTCACGATCTGTGGCCCGCTCTACAAGCACCGATTATGTTCACGAACACCGTCTTCTCTTCACGTCGGGTAGAGAAGACTACTAGAGTCTGCTCTTAATATCCACACCGCAAATCCTACGGTTCTTAGATGTAGGTGATCTATTATCTTTGAACTCTCCTAACAGATAGAGATTAGGAGTCTGTCTCATCCTTCTAACCAACTCAATCATATAACCCATATGGATGACCCATGTGGGTTGGGTCCGGTCCGAACCGACCCATTTTTCTAACAACTCATAAGCTAACAAATGACTGAAAATGATACTTGGAAGAAAACATCGTCTAGCTAGATAACTAGGAATGATATTGAGAATTAACTGAGTGCTGTGATAAGCTGATATTGGTCGTGGACCCTTTGCAAGCGGTCTTTGAGCTTCATATTTATAGGCAGAGAGTCCTCCACGATCTGCCTCTGAAAAATATCCGGGAATATTCCTTAGCTTTGTGCATAATCTTTATCTCTACGGACTCCCGCCGTTGTATGACTCCTTTCCTTTTTAATTTGCCGAAAACAAATATGAAGCTTCCATATGATAAGCGTCTCCAAGTATCCTATTTGATCTTTATCCATCCCATTTACATGGTTAAGATATAATTGAAAAATTAATTACACCCAAAGGAAGAATTAAAGCCCATCCGTGAATTGCAAATGGATATAGCAATTTCATATGGCTTATCCGTACGTATATCCCATGTGATATAGCAAGGAAGACGACTTTTTGTGGACTGTCACAGATGAGTTTTTAATGCCATCCACCTCTTTGTGATAATCATTCCACAATTAAAATAAATTAATTGCCCCTTTCTTGAAGTCCTTGCTGGCCAACTCTTCTTTATTTGTTGGATACAAGAGCCTTTGGCAATTCCAACTTCTTATTGATAAGTGATAAGGCTAAAAGCCTCATCTTTTCCACCCACGGCTAAACAGAAAAAATAAGATTATAACTAACAATGATTTAATTATAAACTTATCATGGGATATCCATTGGGCATAATTTATTCCCCAAGTAATCAGCCAATTCACCATCCACCTGGGCCGATTAACTCACCTCTTAACCCATCTTTAAAATCAATTAAGCCAAAGAATAATAATTTGGGTGCTGCCAAATATGGTCCAAACACTTTGTCACTATGAAGCACTGACACTCCTAGAGGCTAGGGTGTCCCATGTCCGACGTGGGTCCACGATGGGTAAACGACAAAGCAAGCATTGGACATGTGGCATGTCCAATAAAATTAATTAATTTTTTTAGGAGGACATGTGAGGGACTCGTATGGGGCATGTCAATGGTCAAATATGCAAATTTTTAAAGTCCTTTGGGGATAAATTTGTATTTCTTCAAATATATTGCGTTAATGTGTGATGGTTTATATATGATGCTTGTTTATATATTGAGGCTTCATGCTTATACATCATTCTATATTTTCGTAGGTAGAAGATAAATTTTATTTACTTAGTTACTTATTTTTGTCGTGTCACCTCTTGTGTCTGTGTCGGTGTGTCCCCATTTTTAAAGAAATCTCGTGTCCTGTGTCCTTGTCCGGGTCCATGTTACATAGGCATTTGATTATTGGTTGGGTCATTTTATTTGCAAATGGGAATAGATTGGAGATGATGTTCCGAACAATTGTTAGCTAATCTATAAATGCCTTTTACATGGAATATTGGAGATGATCTGCCAACCCTCATGACTATCCCTTAAAAAATACTAGTATCAGATTCATAAACCTTAAGAAACATCCAACTCTACCCCATGACTATCCCTTAAGAGCAAACATTATCTTTCAATATACCAAATATTTGTACTTGTATAGTTTAATTGCATACCTTTTGAGAGGTCCTACCAGTGTGAACCTTGGTCACGAGTTCATGCCTAAGCATCTCCCAAAAGTGTCATCTCTGGCGAACATTCAATACCCATTTAATACCCCATTTATGTCCCCAACTGTTCTTCAAGAACCACACCGGCCAGTGCGGTTTTCTCTTAAAACTTCCCTCACGTTGTATTTTTTTCATGTCGTAGCCTTGCAGATGTCGTGGAGGAATGTAAATACCCTTGAGAAATATTTAAATTAGAAACTTCGTTTAGAAAAATGATGATAGGATGGTATGAAGAAAAATGTGAAACACCAAAGAAGAATATGTATCTCTATATAGTTGTATAATGATTTGTGAAAGATAATTCTCACAACAATAGGATGGTAGGAAGAAAGAATGTGTAAGATCAACTCTTCTCGACCGGCGCAGATTTGAGCATACTCCTCGATATACACTCTAGGACGATGAAAAAACACATCCTTACGAATCAAAGAACGGATAGTTTTCCTTCAAGGCAATGCCGCAAGTGCGCATGTACTCAAAGCACTGAATTATGTTTCCGCCACGGCATTCACTCCAAGCGGTGTAGTCAGTCAACTCTCGATCAAATGGCAAGAGGAGCCAAACTCCCACGTCCAAAGATGTGGTTGGCACTACCCACCACATCAGTGACGACATGGGCAAAACAAGTCAATGTAAATGAAAAAAGGTTAATGTTTGGCTTTAACCTCCACTATATTTGATTTTAGGGGAGGGATCAAAAGACTTTTGGGGCAAATTGGTGACTGCTCTAAGGAGCAGCAGAAAGGACAATGGAATTAGAAACCTTACTGTTTTGCCATTTCTAATTCCACTGTTTTGCCGTTTCTGCTACTCCTTAGAGCAATCATCATTTTGCTGCAAAATTTTTTGTTTCCTTCGCTAAAAATCAAATATAGTTGAGGTAAAAGCCAACAATAACCTTTTTTAATTTACAGTGACTTGTTTTGCCCATGTGTCATTGATGTGGCTAGTGCCAACCACATCTTTGGACGTGGGAGCTGACTCTTGCATTCGAGAGTTGACTGACTACACCACCTGGAGTGAATGCTGAGGTGGAAATATAGTTTAGTGCTTTGAGTACATGCGCATTTGCAGCACTGCCTTGAAGGAAAACTATCCGTTTTTTGGTTCGTGAATATGAGTTTTTTCGTCATCCTAGAGTGTATATCAAAGGGTATGCTCAAATCCGCCCTGGTCGAGAAGAAGAGATCTTGCACATTCTTTCTTCCTACCATCCTATTGTTGTGAGAATTGTCTTTCACAAATCATTATACAACTATATATAGTTACACATTCTTCTTTGGTGTTTCATATTTTACTTCCAATCATCATTTTTCTTAACGAAGTTTATAATTTGCATATTTTTCGTAGGGTAACTAAATCCTCTACGACATGTGCGCACTGCATTTTGTATAGGCTACCATTTCATGTCATTGGTGGGGTTTGGAAGTTTCAAGGGAAAACCACACTAGTGTGGTTGTTGAAGAATAGTTATGGACATAAATAGGGTATTGCATGTTCCCTAGAGATGGCACTTTTGGGGGATGCTTAGGCATGAACTTGTGCCAATGGTTCCCACTAGTAGGCACTCTCAAACGGTATGCAATTAAACTATACAAGTACAAAGGTTTTGTAAGGTTCTAATAGTACAAAATATAGAAACTTGACTATGCTAGTTCACTCTAGAAGATCTAGTCTGACTATAGTTAGTAGTAGTATAGATTAGTTAGATTCGTAGAACAGAAGAAGAGCCTTTACTTTCTATTATATTAGTAAAGCGCTAGCATCCATATAGAGTAAGGGGATCTTCTGGATAGCTACGAAGCCTTCCCTGTTTGACGTGAAGTTGAACAAAAAGCTACGGAATTGACCTATTTCTTGCGTGTACCGATTGAAGTTTTTTGAAAGTTAAAATCTTCGTAATTGTAAGAAATTGTGTTAATCGGATACCAGCTGGCAGCTAGTATTGCATCGAATTGCATTACGCTTTATAAAATTAGGTTTGGCCACATTGGATCAAACCCTCAAACACATTTCACGTCTCATTATCCACACATTTCACTTTTCAACGCTTACAATGGTACCCTCTGTTGGAACATGTGTGAAGGTTAGTCCCACATCGGAAAAATAGAAGAAGTATTGGTCCTTAATATACAATTGGATGGCTCACCACTTACGAGGCTTAGCCTTTTAAGTGGATATGGGTCGTTCAATGTATATTCGGCTCTTGTAATGTGGTGGACTTTGTTGACATTCCCCAATCAGACTGGGCCTAGCGCACAAGATCGAAGGCTCCGCACAACAAATTGGTATTAGAGCCCATGGCTACGATCTATGGGCAAGCAGATTCTCCTGGAAGCATCGGTGGCCTGCACAAAGACTCTCGATGGAGTAGGGTGCAGTGATGGACACAATGTAGACACGGGTTCACACACGAGGGGATATTGTTGGAACATGTGTGAAGGTTAGTCCCACATCGAAAAAATAGAAGAAGAATTGGTTCTTAATATACAATTGGATGGCTCACCACTTACAAGACTTAGCCTTTTAAGTGGATATGGGTCATTAAATGTACATTGGGCTAAGGTAATGTAGTGGACTCCGTTGACACTCCCCAATTAGACTGGACCTAGCGCACAGAATCAGAGGCTCCGCAGACTCTTCTTCCCCTTTTGGTTTAAGCAGTCATAACTTTAGTGCAATTATGGTGTGCTTTAGTAGGTGTTTTCCCATTTGGAGTGACTAAAAGCTACGTTGTTTTTGTAAAAAAGTCCAAAAAGCTGATGTATGTGAGTTCCAAAAGCTGATGTATGTGAGTAGAAAAATCAGCTTTTTTGGCTCTTTAGCGTAAACAACGTGACTTTTAAAAAATTGGGCTTTGTAAGAGAAACGCCGAATTAGTCTTTTCAGAAGTTAAATTATGGTTTAAGCAGAATTATATGATATCAGTGATGTTACCTGTTAATTGCATTTTAGTTAAGCGTAGAGGATTGTCCAAGTTACATCGACAACACTGGTTTGGTATTAAATACTACATTTTTTGTCAAGAAAGATTCCAACGTTTCTTTGAGAAATTAAAAGAACTCATTGACATATAGTAATAAGCACCAAAAGGTTTGACTTTTTTTTTTTTGGATAAAATTATAAATGCTGCTGCTGCTTCTCCTTCTTCGAGCATGACATCAATCTTCTGATGATTTAATTCGTCTCCGTAATGTTCATTTTTTCCTTCTCTGTATTGTTGCCATCATCCTCGTAAATGATCTTAAGCCCACACTTTTTCACCATGAACGGCAAAATCATACCTTTCACCCCAGACCGTGATTCTATAGAGATCTCCACTTCACCGCCGCTTTTTAACATCAGCATGGGACAACATGTTAGCGGTATATAGAGGAAGCACATCTTATCTTCATCTTCATCTTCATCAAGACAATATTCCAGGGGGACGGAAAATGCATGCACGTGATGAAATCCGTTGGCAGGACGCTGATCAAAATTCTTGGTGGTTGTTTTATTGCCGATATGGTAATCAAGATAACTCCACAAATAAAATTCATCTCTAACTGTGGGGCGCATAATTACGCATAACATCAAGCCCATTATTTTCCATGTTACAAGAGGAGGCACAGCAAAAGATAGATATGACCCTCCTGTATTCTGGTACTCGAACCAATTGGGAACCTCGACCCCGGGAAGAATGATACCAATAGGTGACTGAACTGAAGACAATATCTGTTCCAATTAATGGATCATGCATTATTACTCCATTACAAACGAAACTTATTTTTCTCATCACTTGATGAGATATATATCAAATAAAAGATATGTATGGGCAGTTGTAAGCAGAGTTTTAAATCACGGTATCGGAATACGTAACAGTAGCAGTAATACGGTCATATTTTGGTCGATATTAGATTATATTGGCCTATACGTAAGTAAATAACTGTATCAAAGGTCTGAAATCCTGTTAGGTAACGGCCAATATGATACTCTCTCAGTCTCTTTTTAAATGTCCTCTTTGAAAAACATGTATTTTCTTGAACGTAAAAACATGTATTTGCATATAACTTATTTAAGATTTTTTTGCACCAAATTAAAGTGCTCAATGATTACTTTAATATGGTGTAAAAAAATAACAAAATCATATAGGAAAAATATATTTTCAGGGATTTGAAAATGCACGTATTCCTATAGCGAACACTTCAAAGGGGACGGAGGGAGTACGTAACAGCCTTTGTTTAAAACTCTAGTTGTAAGGCAAACTAGGCTATCGTACCCCACATTTTTTACCCCCCCACCCATATTTTAAGGCCCTTTATTTATAGCACGTACGACTATACATTTAGTCTTTAGAAAGAAACCCACGATGACAAAATTCTCAAATGTATGTGTTATTTTCTGAGCGCAAAAGAGGCTTGTAAAGATAAAAATAACAATGGAAAAACTCATAAGGGGAAAGAAAAAAAAAACCTTCCTTTTTCTACAATAGTAATTGAACAATTCGATTGTCAAATATTAATAGCTAATCTTGCATCTCAAAAATACTTCATTAAAAAAAATCACAATAATAATTTTGTGCCAAAATGCCTTGACTAGTGATCTCCGCCTATGGCCAGGCCAGATCTCACCCAAACTCATTATATTGATAACACGAAGACGAATGGATAATAGCGATCATCTTGATTCAAAAATAAGCATGATCATGATTTAATATGCATGGCTCTTTAGTTTATTCTACCAGAGAGAGAGAGAGAGAGAGAGAAGAACCTTATATTGTTGGACTCTTTCTATGACATTAGTTGCAAAATTGTTCTTCACAAACTTCTTGGCACCCCAAAAACACATGGATACTTTGCAACGCGCTGAAGGTACGTTTTCTAATGATGTGCAGCGACTTGCATCCACGAGGAGTAAACCTAATGGAAGCTTTGGAATTGATTTGAGTCTTGCACAATTCCCCAAGTAAAGACCCCATAAGTTAGGAAGGTTACGGAAACTGTCTGGTAAGCTGGTAAAACTATTTCCTCCAAGATCCAAAACCTCTAATGAGATCAACCTCTCAACTTCAGCGGGTAGATGTGAAACATTGCAGTTATCCATACTCAATTCCTTCAAGTAAACAAGGTTACAAACACTATCCGGTAAGGTACATAAGTTGTTTCCGTCAAGAGTCAATGTCTCTAAGGTGATCAAACTTCCAATTTCACTGGGTAAATGTGACAAATTGCAGTCTGCGATACTCAATCGCTTTAAGCAACTCAAGCCCTGTACACATGCCAGTGACAAACCAATAGAATCCATTTTCTTTGTTCTCAATGTCCAAGATGACAAGAAAGAGAGCCGTGATTTAGACGGTGATCGTTTGAGTCCAGCTAATTTTCCTAGTTCTCGGCATCCAGAGAAATCAAGATATTCTAGAGATTTCAACATCCCAATGCCGAAGGAAAGCTTCCAAAGTTTTCTACAGTTCTTCATATCTAGGACAACAAGTTTATGGAGACATCTAATAGATTCATCAACCTCTACCAACCTTATACAGTCATTAAGCAACAGTTCCTTGAGATTGTTGAGTCCAGAGAAGTCAGGGGTTTTGGTTAGGTAATAGCAATGACTGAGATAAAGGAATTTCAATTTAACCAATACCTACCCAAAAACAATGAGTGAATATTGTTACTGATAGATCTTCAAATAATATATAGAGAGAGAGAAATAATGTAGTAGTCGTACCTTGGTTCCCTTCCATACTTGTTTTAGTTTGCTATAACACAAGTCAAGAGTAACCAAATTCTCCATGTGCAAGTTTGACGGCACATGTTTCAAAGGGAAGCCATTCCAACATAGCCACACAAGCCTTCTGGGGATATGCTCATAACCTACGCTTAGATGAACGTAATTGAGATTAAGTAGCCTCATTTTGTTCATCTTTTCAAATGCCTTTGCGTTCACTTGGACGCCATTCAGCTCAGGAAAGTTCAGGACGAGGCCTTCAACAGCCTTGGTTCCCTGATAAGAAAATCGATCGATCTCATAACGAGAAAACAGAATATGAACTTACCAAAAAAAAAAACACAGAATATGAAAGTCAGTTATGTTCTTGTCAAGTAACTGTGCAAATTAAGAATGTGCATATTCATTTTGGCAATCTTACGTACGGTAATATTAGACATAATGTATATATTGAATTAATCAAAGTTCATCGGTATGAATCTCACCGTGCCCTCTCTCAACACTTCAAGGGCATCCTCATGATACCACAATCTGCTACGCCTCCCTAGCTCCTTAATAGATTCTTGCCTGACAATCTCTCTGCCCATGTCTCTAAGCAAATCATGCATCACAAGCTGTTTACTAGTGCCTTTCCTGTAAAAAAGATGTTTACTAGTGGGCTCATATTTTATGAGACAACGATCGGCTAAAACCCGAATTCCAATTGCTGGGAAGAAGTTACAACCTTCCAATACTGTGATTGTAAAATCTCGATCCCTTCTAAGAAAGAAACATGCCACGTCCAGGAACAACTCCTTCACTTCATCACTAAGCGAATCAAGACTTATCTTGAGTTTTCTTTGAATATCATCATGAGGGATTTTTTCTAATTTCACAATTGCACTCTTCCATTCAGGTATGCTCTTGCCACACAAAAAGGAACCCAAAACTTCAAGCGCCAACGGAAGCCCTCCAGCATAACCCACAACTTGATATGAAAGGCCCAAATAGTTGTCTGTGGGATGTTCTTCCTTAAAGGCATGCCAACTGAAGAGTTCAAGCGATTCGTCCTTGGTCAACTCCTCTGGTGCATATATCTTATCCACTTTAAGCAAACTTAGTGAAGATATATCTCTTGTTGTTATGACAATCCTACTTCCAGAACTTAGGGAACCTCGATCGATGGCTAATGCCTTCAGTTGTTGGACATCATCCACATCATCCAGAACAAGAAGAACCTTTCGACAGAAAGCTCTCCGCTTTATAACCTCGATTCCTTGATGAAAATTTCTTACGTCATGAGTTCCGTTCCTGATTATATCCGAAAGAAGTTGCTCTTGTAAAATGACCAGACCATTCGGCTGCTTCGAAGTTTCTCCAACATTTGCAATAAAACTGCTACCTTCGAAATTATGTTGGATGAGATTATACAGCTTTTTAGCTATTGTTGTCTTACCAATTCCACCAATCCCCCATACTGCAACAATGCGAACATCATCTGATTCCATGTTCAACAACAGATTGAGCTTTTGCAGATGAGACTCTAGTCCAACTTGGTGGTCTGCAACATGTAGATGTGCAAAATCTAACCTCTTTCTGACCTCTTCAATGCTTTTCTGAATCAGCTTTGTTTCATCTCTGCGAATTTATGCATAAAAAGCCAAAAAAAAAAAAAAAAAAACTAATACCTTAGCAATTTAGAAGGCCCATGATATATTTGCAAAAATGTAATGAGGAACTCTGGCCTAGAAATCCATATAACAAACTAAATGTAAGCTTTTAGCTTCTTTCTATGATCAAGGGCATGGACAGCCGTGATTTTGAAATGGCCAAACGGTAGTCCTATCCAAATTTTCATCATGAACAACAATCGATCAAATAGTTCAAATTTTTAAGCAAATTCACACGTCTGCAGGCATTGTGGTATTTGGAAATTCAATGGATAAACTGAAAAAAATTGATCCTATTTATAAATTAACTTATGACTGCAGTTAATTAAAAAAGCTGGAGCTATTTTAGGCTATTTATGTTTATTTGAATATTAGAAGGGTGGAGGAAAATACCCATTGGCCACCATTGGCAAGTTCCAACCGGACAAATTGGCAACCTCAGTAAGAGCTTCCCTCCACTTGTCCAGCTTGCCATCTGAGCCCTCTTTGAAATGTTCTTCATGCTTGGCTAATTCTTCCACGAGATTACTCCCGTTCTGCGCCCTCACGTCGGATGGGTCAACGTCATAAAAGATAGGCATGACAATCTGTTGCAAGGTCTTCTTGCACTCCATGATCTTCACAAGTTCGTCAAGGCACCACCGTGACCTGGCATAATTTTTTGAGAGAATGACAATCGAAATCCTCGACTCCTCAATCGCTTTCAGTAGTTCGGTGCTAATGTATTCTCCTCTGTTGAGCCCTGTGTCATCTTTGAATGTACGAAAACCATGTCGCTCTAAAGCAGCTAAAAGATGGCTGGTAAAATTGTGGCGCGTATCAACACCCCTGAAACTCAAGAAGACGTCGTATTTACATTGTGGGGGGTTGGGAGAGAAAGTGCAAGAGGCTCCCTTGGCGCAAGCAGCCGCCATGCTTGCACAAATTAAGCTCAAAGACGAGTGACTGTAGACTTGTGCTTCTGTTGGAGGAACAGCCTTCTATGTACTCATTCTTGCTAGTGACTTGTTTGGCTTACAGGAAATTCATACAAATCGCACCCCTGAAAGGAAAAAAAAAAAAGGTTAAAGAATGGTGAATTAATCAAACTAAGAAGACTTTGGGAAGAAGAAACTAGTTTATAGTAGTACATGTGTTGAAAATAAGCTTGACTATGAAAAACATGGGTCCGCTTGATTATGAAAAACATGGGTCGGCAGCCGTGCCGGTCTCAACATCTAGGTTGCCCAAGCCCAGTCTCATGCTTTGTTGTCCACCTATTATTAAGTCATACAAAATAAAAAAAACATATAAGTACCAAAAAAAAAAAAACAACATCAAAGTTACATGTTGTTCATTTAGCTTGAATAATATCATAAAAATCAACATCAAAATCTAACCCCGGTTATACTGCTTTATAATTAGGATGATCCGATTAAAAAAAATTTCCCTTTGCATTTTTTAAAGCAATTTCTCAATTAAGTCATCGTATTTTACTTATCCATGAACTCGGGGTCCATTCCACTAAGTTTTGGTTATTCGGTTTTTTGTGCTTTTTAGTTGATATATATATGTGATAAAAATGGCCTGTCTTGAAAAGTGTAAAAAGTTACAAAAAAAAAAAAGCCCCTAAATGCTCTTAATGGAATGATGCATCATTTTCAATTGATATCATATCCAATTTATTTAATTTCTCTTGCGAAATGATAGTTCGAAGGTAAAAATAAAAAGAAAACTGATATTAGCACTTCAAAATTTGATGAAGGCACTCCAATAACAGTGTAATTCCAAAGTTATTTTCCTTTATTTTTTGGAGTGCTAATAGCAGTTTCCAAATAGAAACTATGCTAGCTTGCTTAATTTTATTTTAACTATGACTTTTTTTAATCAAATGTAAGAATATATCTACATTACTCCACTATTGTGTTTGTTAAGTCAAAAATTTCCAACAAAATAATTTAGGATTTTTTTTTTTGTAATATTGTGGGTTGGGAGGAAAACAAAAAGAGATAGAACAAAAATGAAAAAATAAATTGTGGATTGAGAGGAAAACAAAAAGAGGTAAAATAAAAATGGAAAAAAAATGGGGGAAAACAAGGGATGCAACACCAGGAATTGAACCTAGGTCGTCTTGCACTTTTAGCATATGCGTTGACCACAATGCCAAGCAGATGCCTTATAGCAAATATGGGAAGCTTGTTTATATTTATATCTAACCTAAATTTTATTTTTATTTTTTTTGGAATGCCCCAGCCCGGGGGGTTGCCCAAGCCCGAGGGCTTGCGGGGCTTACCCTGGGGCTGGCCCTCGGCAGCAGCCCATAACAAACACATGGTTTACTGTTCCAATATTAGATGAGAAGATTTTTTTGAAGACTTTGGAACTTCCGTGATACACTTTGTGATCGATTTGCAGAATAAATGAGAGCTTATCTCATCTTTGTTTTTTTGTTTATTGTTCAGCCTATAAATAGGCTTGTAATCTGATTGGGGAAAATTTCAAAAAAACCTCTGAACTTTCTGACAACTTGCAAAACAACTCCTGGACTTTCACTATTGACAAAAAAACACCTAAACTTAGCATTCCGTTAACATTTAGGCCCTTGCCGTCCAATTCCGTGTAGTCCTAACGGATGGAGCTAACTTTTATTTTCTATTTTTACTTTTTACACTCAAAAATTACTTTTAACTCTTTCTTTTTGTATTGGTAAATAAATATGCAATAAAGTTCTTTTTTTTCTTACTATTTATCAAAAAATTATTTTAAAGATTGGGTTACCCCAAAAAGATATTTTTAATTGAAGAAGTTGACTAAAACACGATTGCATAAACGGATGAAGATTGTTTCGTTAGATTCATCGAAAAGAACATGTTTGATATTGTTGATAGTAAAATTATAATGCAAAGCTGTCTAGATATGAAGAGTACTTGTGGTGGCAAAACATCTGGTGCCAAGATTTTATATGAGGGAGTATTCAGTATTGTTTTGTGAAACAGTACGTGAACTCTACAGGTAAAGTGTGCTTATGGTGTGCAAAGTTTATTTATAAGATTGTTGGTTTATCAAAAAATAGACAGTGTATATCGCTAAATTAAAGTTTATATTCTATTCAGAATTTTGTGTAGTCATTAAACTCTATATATTTTTGTCACCACTAAACTAAAATCTTGAAGCTCCATTTGATGTTGATGAGGTGGCAGTGGTGGTGATGGCGTATATGTGGGTGCGAGTGTGGAGGTGGTTGTGGTGATGATAATGGTGGTATAGGTGGAGAGGTGATGGGAACGATGACATGAAAGGTGGAGCGTCAAGATGGTTATAGTGCGGTGTGTTTGTTGTTGGTGTAGTGATGGTAGTGGTTGCGTGAAGGTAATGGTGTTATTATTTCCAGTATTGGGGGAGAAGTCATGGTAGTGGAGGCGTATTGGTGGTGTAGTACGTAGAACTGGCAGTGGGGTGGAGAGATTATGGTAGAATTGCAGAGGTGTGGTGGTGGTGGCAGTGGTGTTGTGAGGTTGAGATTGTACTGACATTTCGACGACCACTGTTATGCAAAGTTATCAATCCTCCAATGGCAAACATACCGTTTTCTCTACTGGGAACCGGTGTATATCTCAGTACCGTTTCAAATTGACTGTAACAGATTTTATACGATTTTAAAATATGTACAAAAAACCAAAAAAACTGAAAGTAGAGGTATAAAATAAATTCTAACACTTTGATATATCTTAAAATTAATCCTAATAATAAATTAAGATGATTAACATATATATTATAGACTCCAAGTTTTGTTGAATTATATTAAAATTCAAGCATTTTTTTATGCAAGAAACACAATATAATTTTTAAGTTTGAAAATTACAAATAAACAATTATTTTTAAAGAACCTTTAGAACAACAGGGCCTAAATGAGATTGGTACTTTTAATTCTTTATATTGCTTTGTATTTGTAATTGCAACATCGAATACAAGTTATACAACGGTTTTTTTCATTACGACTGCGGATGACTGAGATAGGTTATGTTCATGAGACGAATTGTGCCGTTGGACAGATGTACTTTGAGACGGGTTGTGCCGTGAGATATTTCTTATGCCAGTTGACGGGCTAATATGTTCTTGACAAATATCTTCGGGTTTGCAGGCCCTAGCAATATTCCTTACCAATTCCAATTCGAATGATATACCGGGTTTATGCGATACTCCGTATGTGGTTATGCGATAAAGGGCATGTTACCAATTCGAATATAGGGCTGCTAAACGAATCAAACAATTCGAACTTGGATCGAATTTTGACTTGGTCAAACTCGTTTGAAAAAAATATAAGCCAAGCTCAATCACATTTTTTTGTTTGTTTATGAATTCAAACTGAGCTTGAGCATATAAATGTTTGGCTCGATAGGCTCGTGAACAAAGAGGTCATTCCATAGATTATATTACAAATATAGGGGTAGATTTAATAATGTTCCAAACTATGAGATCTACGTCGGCCTTTTATATAGATATTTCACCAATTTTAAAGTACTATTGTATCCAAATAGGAAATATCCTAGGTGAGATATGAAAATTTAAGGATTTGAGGGTTTTATATTTAATGAATGTAGCCAGTAACTGAATTTTATGTTTATGAGCTTTTTTGGCCTAGATTAATGATGGTAGTTCTTCTTTATGGCTAGCTCCTTTTATTTTGGAACTTAACGAGTCTAGCTTGAAAAGGCCAAAATTTAAGAGTTTAAGCTCATGCTTGAAAGCTCGAGATTGGCTTACATATTCTACAAGCCAAGCCAAACTTATCACAAACACAAAATCTCAAGCTCGAGCCAAGCTTGAACAATTAATCTTAAAAGGTTTCAATCTCAAGCCAAATTTGAACACATGTAATAAGGAGTCAAGTCAAACTTGAGCAATACTATGCTTGGCTTGTTTGGCTCGATGAGCACCCTATTCGAATGTAGATGTTCTTTTCTCACCTTTTCCAAATCAATCATATTCTAGCTTGTTAGTTAGGATTTATTTTAAACCAACTCGACTTAATCTTTTCTGCCCTAATTCCCTAAGTGCAAAAATATAGTAAATAAAAAAGATAGACGGAGAATACATGAACTAGATAGACAAATTACCTTCAGCCATGAAGAGATAATTGGAAAACTATCAGAAAGAAAAAGATGAACCTTCAACTATATCCTCCCGATAATTGAGAGAACCTTGACCTGTACATTCAGAGTAGTTCATTTGGAAATCAGAATATATAATCACAAATTAATAATCATGATTGTTGTATGATAAACACGTAAATATTCACATAAGCGCCCTCTAATTTATCTTTGCTAAGTCTTTTTAATATTGTTACTAGGAATTTAATGCTTAATTGTTGTGTTGTAGGTATTTGGAGAATTTGCTAAAAAATATGCAAAGTTGAAATATTAAACGGTGTTCAACGTTGGGCCATTCAAATTCAATCGAGTGGAAGGTCTGGACAACAATCAGAGTAATGATTCGCAAGTCAAATTGGCGGAGGATAGTTTCAGTGAAATGAAGAATTGGACTTATGTCTGTTAGATGGGGCCAGTGGTTCACAATTGGTTTTGAGTCTTTTGACTATGGTGGGCCAAAAAGGGAAAAATGGAAGTCGGTCTGGAATAAAAGAAAAAGAAAAGAAGTATAGGGTTTGGTTTTAAGTCGGCACTTAACTTATTAAAGGAAGGGAACAGTGGGCGGAAAAAGAGAATCACGCTATCAGAATAAAAAAGCCGAGACCGAGAGCTGCAGAGGAAAAACGAGAGCAGCGCATATCGTCACTAGACTCACTACACGTTCCGAATATTACTTTGCAGTTTTAAACTTGCGTAGTTTGCTTGAAAGCTCTTTGCTTTAAAGTTTCCGAAGTTCTGTTCAATTACTCGCACTCCCTGTAATTTGTTTTAATTTTTGTTCCTAATTTAAGTTGTTCGTTGGTATTCAATTAGCTGTTATCTCTTGTTTATTTTTCGTCTCGCGTAATAAAAACATAATTCAAACCAGGGTTTTTTCCGTTTCTCACTTGATAATGAGTGAGTAGTCGTTTAGGTATGGTCACGGGGTAATTAGCATGCCGTGACTAGTTCGGGCAATGCTCCTATTTTCAAACAATAAAAAAGGCAATTTTAGGTTAATAAAGAACATCCGTTAGACAAACTCGGGCATTGTCGGAGCCCATGTGAATAGAGGATGGGGGACCAAAACTCATTCTCCGTTGCGCATGAATAACCGGCGACTATAAAGGTTTGCATCTTTCGGGGTATCTTTTTTCTTTAAAGTCGAACGTTTCAAGAACAATGAATGGAGCAGATAAGTCCGGACTGGTTGCGAGCGCTATGAACTCTATGACCGTACCTTCTTTTTAATTATTTAAAAAACCAAACAATTTCTTATGTTTAGTTAAACTCAACATCAAACGACAAGGGATGGCTACCTAAGAGCTCGTTTCAATTATAACAACCCGAGTTTTTAATGAGCATACATCGTCGTCTTTGTGGATTCGACTATAATCTTACCGAATATTGTGCTACATCAGTCTCCACCTTACACTTGAAACAACTCATTAATTTAGGATTAGAAAATCGTCAAGCATGATATAGTATAATGAAAACTTGCCAACGAGTGCAATTAATGGTGAGTTTGGGGTGGCAGGTATGCTGCCGAAGGGCGCGAGAGGGTTAAATATTGGAGGGCTTTTCTGATGCTGATGGTTGACGAGTATGTAATAAAAATCAATTATGTTTTAAGGTTTATTGAAGATGGGGCATTTTGTACTACATTAAACTTTTTAAGCGGGTATTGCGAGAAAACAACGATTAATATATGTATTTTAAATCATTGCACTATGTTTGTGACGTTTGTCTTACATGTGCAACCTTTAAAATTGTCATTTGCAAGTCAAAAAATTACTACTTCGTACTACGAACGAAGGAAAATTTTGAATTTCAAATAGCAAAAGTGAAAAGCAATTTTTTTGTACAAAATGGAATGGTGAAAATGATTTCACAAATAAAGTCAGCCATTTTACAAAAATGTCCATGGAATTGTAGCACAAATTTATGGCAAGGACTTCAAACTAATATTCCAATGGGACCTGGATTTTCTAAAGTCCAGAGCCAAATATAGTACAGTACAGAAATTATTATGCAAATATAGCACAGTACAGAAATTGTTATGTACAAAAAGATCGATAAAAGATAACTGACATTATTATTTAAGGCTGAAGCCAATACAAAAGGGAGGAGAGAAGATCAGAGTGCTTGGATTTTAGACAGAGAGAAAGGACAATCCAAAAACCTACTCTTACAAAGACAGATGCGTTCTTTTTATAGAGGATTCTTTACATGAAATTCAAATGAAAATTACAATGAAATTACACTCAAATTAAAGTAAGATGGAGATTTGCCGGGTGCGCTTTGGACCCTATCGTCACAGATTTCTTCCACCGAAAGATGAGTGTAGACACCCCAATTCGGATTTCGGAGGTTCTTTAAATGTCCCGATGATGAAATAAAGGAAACAATACCTTCAAGAGCTTGGATGAACGATTCCCTTAAACCAAAAGCCAAAATAAACCCAAGGGTCCAGAACTGGATCCTTAGTATCGTACGACACATTTCTACACCGCACGACATAACGAATCTCATTATGCCACACGAGCAGGGGTGGACCCAGAATTTTCTATCACTGGGGTCAAATATCCTTATACACAAAGGCTCGTTGTGATGTGTAGAAATTGATGCTTATGATCGTTCCTTCCTTTTAAAATATCTCTCCATAGCTATAGGAAAATTTTAAAAATTTTAATAGGGTGTATGTTTATCCTAGGTTTTAATAAGTTTGCTTAGGTTGGATTAATGATATGGCCCAATTAGGTAAACAAAATTCCCCTATTAGGTACACAAAATTCAAAGTTTGACTTTTAATGTCACATCATTTCATCCTAGCGAACAACATATTTTCAAAAAGTTTAGCCTCAACAACTCGTTACAATATCCTCGTACACAAAGGTTGGCCTCAACAACTTGTTACAATTTCTTTTAAAAGGGTTTTAATAGATTAATACGCTGGTTAAACGTTGACATAAAATATGATAACTCATTTTCAATAATTGTAAAATTTAACTCCCTCCATGATAAAAAATCTATCTACTAAAATATTCAATTTTTGTACCATATTTTTAAGTTCTCATTCACCTCGTAGTTAACTTTTTTTGAAATAGAGGTTATGTTTTTTGGTTTGCACTGTTTATACTAATATATGAAGTTTTGCACATGTATTGGAGCATTGGTTAATACATCAACTAGTAGAGTTAAAATAATTTCTAAACAACCTCATACAAATTTCTGGAGCTGCCACTCATCTAAGAGAAAAATCAAATTTCCCTCAAGTCC
>BPLS01020647.1:8911-20296 GCA_019656275.1 Rhododendron kiyosumense | reverse complement strand
AGACCGAAAGCGTGCTGATCCGGATGGTCCAGAATAGGGTGTCTACAGTTTCACATTTTACTATTATTTGGGCTCCTTTGATTATCTGCTGGTCATTTGAACTAATTAAGCTTATGCCCTCCTATGAACTAACTAATTAAGGTAAGTGCATAAATGATATTATACTTGGTATTAGTTGTACTCATTTTATGATTGATATATTTATTTGAAGCTACACTAACATGAATTGATTATTCATTTGCTATATTTATTTGAAGATAATAAAACCTAATGTCAACAAATAGAGACTTATTCTCTTGCTGCTTCTTCTTTTTTCCTTTTTTCTTTTTTTTAGGGAGAGAGAATGATAGTGCTGCATGAACAACTACCGAAACAAGCTATACACAACACTCAGTAGCATATTCAAGGAAGAAAGCTACCTTGCTTTGTGACAGAAAAGGCCACGCATGAAACATACTAGCAGTAATTCGTCAAAAGTTTGAGATTTGAGTAATTGGTCAAAAGTTTGAGATTTGGGTATACCTAATTAGCTCATTGGGGTGTCTTTGAGAACCATTGGAAACCTGTATGGCACCTACAAAACATTATTTCCTACACCACATTCCAATTTGCAAAGATTGATTTTCCGAACTTTCAATTGATGCAAGAACTTAAAACTCATGTATTGAGTTTCTAGGGAAGCGGAACAGGTTGGCAACATTATTTAGTGGTGATTGAAAGCATTGCAAAAGGAAAACTTCACTTCTACAACCAAATTAACCAGTGCCACAAAAGGAACCACAAGGATAAGTATCAGCCATCAGGGATGCAATCAAGCAAGAAAAGCACTCCACTTTCTCCACAGGGTTTTTCTTTTCATAGTAGTACCTGCCATATTCAGATGAGAAACCATCAATTTCAAATGTTCAACCTACGAAATTCAAATCGCGTGGTATTTCATGGGAATCGACAATATTGAACGCCATCACTCAGTTCGACAAGCATGGTTCAAAAGCCAAAATCCAACTGAATACAATGATGATGACCAAACCAAAATTTTGCGCCCAGAACCATCAAGGAGGATGATAGTATTTGACTGTTGAGATGCATGTATGAAGCAGAAATCCTATAGTTAGGGTTTGAAACAAAAAAATCCCCAATTTAACAAACACTAATTTTTTTTGGTTTAAACAAGTTATAGTCAAATGAAAGGCTACAGTCGACTGAAATTATAAGGCTCAACGACAACCCAGAGAGAGAGAGAGAGAGACCTTGGTAGTCGGTAATGGCATTGGTGCTGAGCTTAGGCGATTTTCACCACTAGTGTGGTTGCCGGAGGTGGAGGATGAAGCTAGTGATTGCTGGTGGTGCAGGTGAGGCTGGTGGTTGGCCGCCTCCTCTTCTCTCTCTCTCTCTGTGTTCTCAAGCGTGGGTATAGTTTGGCGTTAGGAGCCAGATCTAATTTGGGGGGCCAATTCAAAAAATTCACAAATTTGTTTGTTTTCTTTTCTTTTGGCTTGGTGTGGGGTCCAGTCCACGTTAACATCATGTTTTTGATCGTGGGTGGAGTTCCTGCTCTGTAGCATTATTGTAATAAATCATTTACTATTACTCCTTTTGTCGAAGGTGAATTCAAATATTAGCTGTTAACTTAAAATAAAAAAATCACGGAAGTAAAAATCAATCACAGGAAAAATAGCGGATAAAAATATATCATAGGAAAAATATGTAAATACAGAAAAATTAATCTATACGTGTCCCAATACCCTTCTCCATCACACATTATTGTGGGGCTCAAAAATAATTATATGAATTTCATCAGAATATGGATGCAGTAGAGAAAGTCCTAAAGTATCACATAACTGTGCCCCACCAGGACAATGAATAATTACGCAGAATAACGTGGTGAGACGCGGATCCAAAAAAAAAAAAACGTGGTGAGACCGTTTTTTGTTTGGCTAGGCGTGGTGGGACTGTTTGTTGCAGGTGTGATATTTTCCCCTCTCCTCTCTCGTTTGTCCCTCCTAATCAAATCAAACGAAATCACAGATTCTATCTCTACTCTACGCGTTAACTCAACTCCTTGCAGCACCGACGGTCTTTATTACCACCCTCTCGCCGTACGTTGAATTTCTTGCGCAAAGAAAAGACAGCACAACAACTCTTTCTGAACTTGAACTTCAACCCCGGCGATTCTGTGAGGTACTCTCACTACTTTCTGCAGGATTTTCGGAGGTTTTTATTTTTTTCTGTGGCTGCTTGTATTTTGTTTGCATTTTGGGTTGTTTCCTCAACTTTTCTAGAGTACTGGTATTTTGTTTGCGTTTAGTGTCTCTTATTTGTTTTCTGTTCTTGATGAGGTTTTGTACTCTATTTGTTGGTTACTGATTTAGTAATTGTTGTGAGTTGCTTTACACCTTGTGGACCTCTGGTACTATTCAATTTTGACATTTTATTTCGGTTTTGTTATCTCCTCCGTCAGGTCCACGGAGGGCTTTAGATCGCCGACATGTTAGTTTTTGAGAGATTGAGGTAATTTGTCATGCTTATGTTTCTCATTATTAGTTGAGAGAGAGAGAGAGCTTCATTGCATGTCGATTAGTTTATGAGGATAACTAATACGTCAAGTTTATGCGCACCTCGATTGTTTCTTTGGACCAATCACACCCTCCTGTGTGAGAGGGTCCATTTTAAAGCCGGGACCAAACGTCGTATGGATCGATACTATAATAATAAATAACTTCTGCCTGTAACACCTGAAAATTGGGATGTTTCCAACCTTAGACATGAGAGGAAGCAAATTCCCAAGTCCGAGGCTCTAACCACTTGGCCCCATGTCAAATAGCTTTTGTCACCTAATTCTTTTTATTGGGTTGCATGGAATGGTGCGAGTTGAGTGAGAAGAATATCTATTTTTGTATTCTTTAAATGTTTTTCCCCTTTCTTACAGGGGTATGAATCTCCTATAATCTAACAAGTCACCTAACAAGGAGAGAAGTATACAAGGCTACCCCTTGTCTCTTGGAAAAGGCACAAGTCTACATCTATCAATCATTTACGAGCTTGATCCATGGAGACTGCTTGGACAAACGAAGCCTCTTCGTCTTTCTCCTCCTCCTCCTCCTCCATCCCTGAACAATTCAAATATGACGTCTTTTTGAGTTTCAATGGCGTCGATACACGCAACAATTTTACCAGCCATCTTTTAGCTGCTTTAGAGAGACATGGCTTTCATACATTCAGAGATGACACAAACCTCAACCGAGGAGAATATATTGGCTATGAACTTCTGAATGCAATTGAGGAGTCAAGAATTTTACTGGTCGTTCTCTCAAAAAATTATACCTCATCCAGGTGGTGCCTTGACGAACTTGTGAAGATTATGGAGTGCAGGAAGAAGTTGCAACAGATTGTTCTGCCTATCTTTTATAACGTTGAGCCATCCGACGTGAGGGTGCAGAAGGGGAGTCTTGCAGAAGCATTTGCCAAGCACGAAGAGTGTCTTAAAGAGGGTTCAGATGGCAGGGTGGAGAAATGGAGGGAATCTCTCACTGAGGTTGCCAATTTGTCAGGTTGGGATGTGCCAAAGGTGGCCAACGGGTAGTTTCCTCTATCTTTCTAATATGTGCATCAAAATAACCTAAAGTGGCACTGGTCAATAGTAAATTTTTGGGGTTGCAAGTGCAATTCTACCTAAAGTTACAGTGCTTTAATGGAGTCATCTATGCTACTCTCGCAAATTGGTCAAGACTAGTTTATGTCAAATTTCATATCATATAGCACCAAATGTGTGAATCGGCATAAAAGTTCCATTTATTTGATGGTTGCTTTTGCCTCAGAAGATATTTGGACAAAACCTTATATAGCACTTTAAACAAGCCAAAAGAAAGAAATTGTAACTAAGATTAGGGCTTTGACTAAGTTCAGCCTTTCTGTTATGCATGACCCTTAGGCTCTAATCATTGAAAGATGTTGAAAGATTACAATCAGTCTAATATCTGCGGTTGTCGGTCATAGTCACGTTAGGTTAGCATGACTCAGTTTATAGTTATGGCTCTCCTAAATCTGCTTAAGGCCTAATTTTGTTTTTGCCATTCTATGTTATGCACAATTTTGCAGAGATGAAGCAAAATTGATTCAGAAAATCGTTGAAGAGGTCGGAAATATATTAGACATTGCGCGTGTAAATGTTTCAGACCACCAAGTTGGATTAGAGTCTCGTCTGCAAAAGCTCGATGTTCTTTTGAACATGGAATCAAGTAATGTATGTATTGTTGGAATATGGGGGATTGGTGGAATTGGTAAGACTACAATAGCTACAAAAGAGTATAATCTCATCCAACATATGTTTGAAGGTAGCAGTTTCCTTGCAAATGTCAGAGAAACTTCGAAGCGACCGAATGGTTTGGTTTCTTTACAAGAGCAACTTCTTTCAGATATATGCAGAAATAGAACTCATAATGTAAGAAATTCCTATCAAGGAATCGAGGTTATAAAACGAAGAGCTTTCTGTCGGAAGGTTCTTCTTGTTCTTGATGATGTGGATAATGTCCAACAATTGAAAGCATTAGCAATAGATTGAGATTCCTTCGGTTCTGGAAGTAGAGTTATCATAACAACAAGAGATATATCTTTGCTAAATTTGCTTAAAGTGGATGAGATATATGCACCAAAGCCATTAAACAGGAGTGAATCTCTTGAACTCTTAAGTTGGCATGCCTTTAAGGAAGACCATCCCAAAGACAACTATTTGGACCTTTCAGATCAAGTCGTGGCCTATGCTGGAGGGCTTCCATTAGCTCTTGAAGTTTTGGGTTCCCTTTTATATGGCAAGAGCATACCTGAATGGAAAAGTGCAATTGCAAAATTGAAGAAAATCCCCCATGTTGATATTCAGGCAAAACTTAAGATAAGTTTTGATTCACTGAGTGACGAAGTGAAGGAGTTGTTCCTAGATATGGCATGTTTTTTTGCTGGAACATATGACAATTCTACAATCAAAATACTTGAAGGATGTAACTTTTTCGCAGCAATTGGGATTCGGGTTCTGGCCGATTGGTGTCTCATAAAATACGGGCCCCGTAATGAGCTTCTGATGCATGATTTACTTAGAGATATGGGCAGAGAAATTGTCCGACAAGAATCTGTTAAGGAGCCAGGGAGGCGTAGCAGATTGTGGTATAAAGAGGATGCCCTTGAAGTGTTGAGAGATGGAACGGTGAAGTCCATATTCATGAACTTTTAATTAATATTTTCTGTTTATTTATTGCAAGAATTCCTGATGCATATGCACATTCTTATTTCTCACGGTTAGTATTGATAGACAGAATTGTAACTGCCTTCATATTCTGTTTTCTCAGCACGGTAAACTTCATTCCTCATTGTGTTATGGGTTTTCATGATAGGGAACTGAAGCGGTTGAAGGGCTCTTCCTTAACTTTGCTGAGCCGAATGACATCCAAGTGAATCCAAGGGCATTTGAAAAGATGAACAGACTATGGCTACTTCATCTCGATTACGTTAACCTAAAAGTAGGTTATGAACATATCTCTAAAAGGCTACTTTGGCTATGCTGGAATGGATTCCCTTTGAAATGTGTCCCATCAAAATTACATATGGAGAATTTGGTTACTCTTGACTTGTGTTATAGTCGCCTAAAACAAGTATGGAAGGGAACCAAGGTACAACTTCATGCTTCTGTCTTTCAAAACCGCTCACATTGTATAGGATGGTAAAATTAGCTTTGCTGTTACCTAGCTGGAATCCCTTACTTCTCTAAACTCAACCAATTAAAACCCAGCCCATAGGGTTATAGGCTCTATTCCATGACTCCCATCCATGCTGCACTATTTTTCTCACTCAAAGGTTGCATGCATTGTATTTATCAGAAAATTAACTTTTTCTTGTTCTGTCTTGTACAGGTCCTGGTTAAACTGAAATTCCTTTACCTCAGTCATTGCTATTACCTAACCAGAGCTCCCGACTTCTCCGGACTCATCAATCTCGAGGAACTGTTGCTTAATGACTGTGTAAGGTTGGTAGAGGTAGACAAATCTATCACATGTTTGAACAAACTTGTTCTCCTTGATATGAAGAACTGCAAAAACCTTGAGAAAATTCCCTCGGGCGTTTGGAGGTTGAAATCTCTCGAATCTTTTGATCTTTCTGGCTGCTGCAAGCTAGAGAAATTACATAGATTCAAAGTATCGCCACCTAAATCACTGTTCTCATTCCTCTCATCTTGGACATTGAGAACAAAGAGAATGGTTCCACCGGCCTCTGTACAGGGCTTAAGTTGCTTAACACAATTGAGCATTGCAGATTGCAATCTGTCACATTTACCCAGTGAAATTGGAAGTTTGATCTCACTGGAGATGTTGAATCTTGGCAGAAACAATATACCTACCTTACCAGATAGTTTCTTTAACCTTGCTAGCTTGAAGGAATTGTATATGAACAACTGCGGTGTTACACAACTGCCCGGACAAATTGAGAGGTTGAGATCATTAGAGTTTTTGGGTCTTGGAGGAAACAATTTAATTTCCTTACCAGATACTCTGTGTAACCTTACCTGCTTGAGGGAGTTGGATTTGTATGACTGCAATGTGTCACATCTGCTAGATGGAATTGGGAAGTTGGTTTCATTAGTGTATTTGAATCTTGCGCAAAATGGTTTGCGTACCCTGCCGGATAGTCTATGCAACCTTACTAGCTTGGAGTGTTTGTATCTGACAGACTGCAATGTGACACATCTGCCCAGCGAAATTGGGAGGTTGATCTCATTGCAAACTTTGGATCTTAAAGGAAACAGATTACTTGCCTTGCCAGATAGTATCTGTAACCTTACTTTCTTGAAGCAGTTGTACTTGCCACACCTTTGTTGGCGGAACAATCTAGTTGGGGTGGAATGTTGGCGGAACAATCTAGTTGGGGTGGAACCTTGGAGTTAGGGGGTGTTCTGGTTTCCAAAAAAATGAACTTTTAGAAAAGGAAGGTAATTTCAAGCTAAAAAATCATGTGTTTACGCAAATAATTTTCTTACTAATATGAATCTTGTTTGATAGATCTCATTGAGATCTTTTAAATGGTGCAAAACAATTAAAAAATTATTTTTCATTTTCATTATATTTGAGCTTGAAATTACCTTCTTTTTTAAAATGAATGTTTAAAAAGAAAGCAAAACCGCATCTTAGTACACTCCAGTTGGACATTCACGAGGGGAGGAATATTAGCTTTAAGACAATCCTCTTTGCACGCCTCTCATTCTCACGATCTTTCCTACTCTTATCATTTTCATATTCTCTCATTTTTACTCGTTGTGTTTCTATGTTTAGTTGTTCTAAATAAATATTGTCTTAAAATGACATTTTCGGAAATAGTTCTGACAGTAATGTGTCACGTCTGCCCCATGGAATTGGAACCTTGAGCTCGTTAGCGTGTTTTGATCCTGAAGGTATTTTAATGTTTGTAGCCTACCAAATAGTTTCAGTGACCTCTAGCTTGGAGAGACTCTACTTGAATAATTGTGGGAAGGCTCCAATCACTTAAAGAGCTTCCAGTCAGTTTATGCCATATGGATGTAGCTACTGCACATTACTAGAAATCATACCTACTGAATTCAACTGGCAAGCTGGAATATACATGTTCCCTCCGGGATGCAATATGACACTATGTAGCTGAGAACAACTTCGCAACTAATGTTTCTGACTTCAATGACGTTCGCAAGATCTGCTGCAACAAAAGATGGGCAAACCGCTTGCGCTTTAGCGGTGGAGAAGGGGCATTTGGGTTTATACGGTTCATCGCATTTAAGCAACATGCTGCATCGATCTGCAAGAATTATCAGCATGACGGCGATGAAGAGTTGTATTGCTGAAGGGGCGAAGGTCAACGGGAGGGACCAGAACAGGTGCATGCCACTGCACAGGCGGCGTTCAAAGGTGGAATAGAGAGCGTGAAGCTGTTGCTAAGCCACGGGGCGAAGGTAGATTTTGGCTGCAGGCCAGGTTTGTGAAGGTTGCCATGTGTTTGATTGAACATGGGGGCTAAAGGGAAAGCCAAGAGTATTGGTAGTAATAACAAAAAAGGGGTTTGGTTTTGAGATGGTTCCATTTAATCACAAGTCTTGTGACTACTCCCTTTGTGTCAGGAGAATGAAAGGGCATGAATTCAATATGTTTGATATGTCTCCTTCCTTTTTTTGTATGGTATTTAGGGCAGATAAACAAACCGAATGAGTGTGGTAATGAGTTAGTCAAGTTTGGTTTGCTAATGTATCAAATCAATTACGAACTAGCTCTTAAGGAATCGATTCGGTTATCAGTCCTAAATACATCACAGTATTTGTACATTTTTTGGGGTTTTCCAGGGCCTTAATTAGTGTGAATATTGTGATGTACTTTACCAACCAATGAAATGAAATGAAATGAAGTTTTCTTTTATTCTCTTTCTTTTGATGTGTCTGAATTTTTCCATGACTCCGAACTCATCCTCAAGGAGAAAGAACCCGGTTGCATGATGTGTTCAGTCAGTGAGTTGAATTCTGTTTCGTATAATGCTACCTGAAAGAAAATGGAAGGAATTTTGTTTGCACTAATGCATGTTCTTTTTTGAAATCTATGGGGCTCTACAAGAATTAAGTTGTCTCCAGAGGGTTTCCACCGCCGCCATTTGTGGACTTTATCGTGCGTTCATTGCGGTAATCTAAACCGTTCATCTTGTAGGATTCGCAAAGCTAGGGTATTCGCATAAAAAATCAACTTTTATCACACATCTATACCTATATCAAAAATGAAATTCATATTGCCTCCGCCTCGGATCAGTGTTTTCACTAATTTTACTATTCCATCTGTACCCATTATTTTGTCTCTCGTTCTATCACAACTGGATAAAAAATTAATTACTCTATAACTTTTAATTGGTAATACTGTTTATATGCAATATGGATCTTGTTTGATAGATTTCAAAGAACTCTTTTAAACGATATTTTCAAAATCACCTAAAAAATTATAAATTGTAAGATATAATTAATTGAAAAGTAGCACGAACTTTCAAAATGAACTAAAGAATTGGGACGGAAGGAGTACTTTATTGTGTACAGTCTGGTGTGTTGGAAGATGAACCATTTCACACGGCACAACTGTGTAGAATTTAATACTAATCTCTTTTCTTTATTCGTAGATTCACAATCAACTGATTTTGAAGAGGGGCAATGTTGGGACAGAAAAACAAAATTGGTTTCACACTCATTCAAGAAAACTTTTTGACAAATCCATATCATTCCAGATAATATATACTGAAAACAAACAAAACAACTGATTAAGAGCCTTTTCTTCCTGTTAAGAGGTAAAGTAGCATTAGAGATGGTGTAATTCACAAACTAAAATAAGCAAGTACTTAAAATTAAATAATTATTTAATTTTTGAATTAAACATAATATATTATAAGAGAATGACGGGTTTCGTAAAACAGAAAATAAGAAAAATAAGAACTTTCCTGGTACTCTCATGCACATAAACATAATTCGATTTCAGTAATCACCTATCTCACGGTTCTCACCCCAAATCCTCTAGAATAAAGTAAAGAAGTCAACCATAATCAGATCGATGTTTCCAATGCCGCCCTACGTTGTTACAGGGAATTTCTTGCTTTTCTCCCGTGAAGGAAGACAACGCAACAACTCTTTGCTTAATAACTCCAACCTCGGCGATTTTGTGAGATACTCTCAACACTCTCTGCTTGATTTTGGTGTCTCTGCTTATTTACTTTCTCTATCTTTGCTTTTATTTTGTTAGCGTTTTTTAAGAGCTTAATTGAGAAGGTTTTCTATAAGTTCGTTTTCGGGAAGAATTAGCAGGCGTTGGTTCAGGAATCGAACGTAAGCTACTGGGATATGCTTTCAACAGTGAGAGAAAGTAGTGATTTTGATTGCATCTGGGAGGAAACAATTTACTTACCGTGCTGGATAGTTTCTGTAACCTTGCTTGCTTGAGCGTCTTGGATTTGAAAGGCTGCAATTTGTCCAATCTGCCCGACTGAATTGGAATGTTGAGCTCGTTAATGAATTTGTATCTTGAAAGGAACAATGTTTGTAGCGTAAACTTACTGGAAGCTCTGAAAGTGATTGGAGCCTTCCAAAGTTCCTCAAGTGACCTTGCTATCTTGGGAAAGCTCTCTTTGCGTGATTGTGGAAGGCTCCAATCACTTCCAGAGCTTCCAGTAAGTCTACGCTCTCTGGATGCAAGCTACTGCGCATTACTAGAAAGCATACCTACTGAGTTGGACTGGCAAGCTGGAGGACTGACTATGTCCCTTCTGGGATGCAATACGTTAGTTAAGAACAATTTTGCAAATAAGGTTATGGAAATAATGGACCAGTCTCTCTCTCAGGATAAAAAAAACAGGGTATAAATCTCTCTCTCTCTCTCTCTCTCTCTCTCTCTCTCTCATATCAAAAGAACCATTGGCGATATAAAGAATATGATATATATTGCATCAATATAACACTGCTAATATCCCATTTTGTGGTCTTTGTATTGCCAGTATATATCAGCTTGTGTGGAATTTTTACTTTGGAATCCTGGCAAGAAAAAGAAATTTTATTTGTACTCAACTAATGCATGATCTTTTGGAACAGGAATGGCCTGATGCCTCTGTATGCAAGCGAATAATTAATATTTCTCTTCCAGGGGATGGGGTTCCTAATTGGTTCGAGTACCAGTGTATAGGGTCCAAATTATCTCTTGTGGTGCCGCCTCTGGTAACTCGGACAATACTGGGCTACTCTTTGTGCATAGTTTACAGGACTCACGAAAAATTGTGGATGTCTATATTTTGATTATCCAATGACGATTATCCGTGACTAACCTACGGAGTTCAGATTCTTGACTTTCAGCAGACATCAAGATCAAGATCAGATGATACTCCTTTATTTCCCATCAGATTGCGGACGAATCCATGGCAGGGATGAATTGGAGATTGAGATAAAACAGCGGCCGTGGTTGACAGTGAAGGAGTGTGGGATTAATCTCATTTATGAAGACAATACAGAGATGCCGATAAAAAAAAAAGAGAAATTACAGATACAAGGAATCCAGATATTTCTAGTCCGAGAAATTAGTCAAGGTCGTAAGTGCAGCGGGAGAAGATCTCTTTGTTTTGTGGTATTCTCCTGAAGATCTCTTTGTTTTGTAATATTCTCCTTTATGACTGTATTCTGAGGCCATTGGTATGGTTTTGATGTAGAACACGTGTTGGCTTAATTTCATGATCAATTGGATCGGTCGAGGCCTCGGAAGCTCAAACGTTGTTTAATTGCATTTTTATTCGATTCGGCAACTTTCGGACAAGCTCGGATCGGGCCCAAATTTGGTGGGCTGACTTATTTTCGCGCTGCGGTCAATACTC
>BPLS01020646.1:52035-62891 GCA_019656275.1 Rhododendron kiyosumense | reverse complement strand
AGAGAGAGAGAGAGAGAGAGAGAGAGAGAGAGAGAGAGAGAGAGAGAAGGTTTTGATTATTGGTAAAAAGTTGCTAGTTTTGATTATTCAATGGCCAAAATTTGATGAGTTACTAAGAGGTTGTTAAGTTTGGTTATACCACTGTGAGCACTTTTTTAAGGAAACATTCTAATTTTAACAATCTTATAGTTTTGGTTATTCTACTGTGGATGCTCTTAGTACATGTAAGCCAGTTTACCGATACAGCGATATGTGTTTTTCAGGTCACTTAATTTGTCTCTTAAAATTGTTTGATTAGGTTTTCAATATGGAAAAATAATCTAAGACTTTAACTTCTCTTCTTTAATCCTATAAAACTTGGCAAAGAACATATCGATTTGATACAGTATTATATATTCGTTGCGGTTAATATGGTAGTGTTTTTATTTATATTGGGCGATGATAACGTTTAACTGATTTAACCAATAGTTAATAGTAATGTTTACCACGTTCCTTTTCTAGGTTACCGGCCACTTTTAGGAAAACTAGAAATGAACCTTTTCAATAATTATGCTGTTATGAACAATGCCAACAAAATTGTTAATTCTGTTGTTTTTGCCTTTATTTTATTTGCTCCTTCATAATGAACAACATAACGACAACGAATTTCTTCATTGTTCTGTTTACAATAAGTGTGATCCTAGTGATTCTTTGTGCATATATGATAAAGATGTATATTCACCGTTTTCATTTCTTCTCCCATCAACACCTGATTAATGTTGGAGATGAATGCGTTATTGAAGGAGATTGAGTGAGCCTACAGTCCTATATATCCTTTTATGTCATGGATAAATCTAAATTATGTTAGTTTATAATATGATATGGCCTAACACGTCTTCCAATGGACAGATGATTGTTCGAGGAGTGAAGTTTCTCGAGTTTACATTTTTAACCAAGCACAAGTGAACTTCATCTTTTGATAATACAAACCTCCTCACAAAATGGTCGGACTTATAAAGCACATGATGACGAATTTTGGACTCAAGGAGAAGATTGAAGTTGGTAGTGCAAGATAAATACTGTACAATTTTACACAATCAACCCTTAATGTACGAAATCCGCACTGCCAAATTCAGTCGTCTTCTTGTATGCAAACTTTGTCAACATTTGTTTTATGAATTCGATACGTGAGGAGGTTTGTATTATCAAAAGATCAAGTTTGATTGTGCTCTGTTAGAAATGTTGACTCGAGAAGGTTCACTTCCTGGACAATCGTCTGTCCATTGGGAGACGTGTTAGGCCAAACCATATCATATACTGACATAATTCAAAATTATCCTTAACGTGAAAAGGACATATACGGCTGTATGTTTACCCAGACTCCTTCAATCACACGTAAATCTCCGACGTTACTCCGATGTTTTTGGAAGAAGAAATGCAAACACTAAAGATACATTTTATCGTATCCGCGCAAAGAATCACTATAATCGCACTTTGTGTAAGCAGATCCATGAAGAAATTCTTTGTTGCTATGTTGTTTATTACGAAGAAAGAGCAAATAAAAATAAATGCCAAAAGAACACAATCAACAATTCTGTTGACGTTCTTCATCACCACATGATTATTGGATAGGTTTATTTCTAGTCTTCCTAAAAGTGGTGACCTGAAAAAAGAACATGGTAAAACATTACTATTAACTAACTACTGGTTCGATTAGTGAAGCATTATTTTCCCCCCATATAAAAAAAAAACAGTTTTGTATGAACCACAATGAACATAATGTCGGATCGATTTGTTATTCGTTAAATTTGATAGAATTAAAGAGGAGAAGTTAAATTTGATTCTTAATCGTGAAATTTTTTTTTTTTTTTTTGTAAGTTTGTTCATGTGTCCATTTTTTTGTGTTTCCTGGTTCTGACTTTGAGTTTTTGCAATATATAAAATAAGGAGTCGTAAAAAATAATAGTTTTACTAGGAAAAAAATAAGGAGTGTAAAAAATAGATCCAAATCATCAAGTTTTGGGTCCCACTTAGGACTCACAAAAGTGATCCGAAACCTTCATTCCGTACATCTCACGAAGAACGTCACATTAGTAAAAGAAAATTAACTCAGTCAAACATCTGTAGATATTTGAACAAACAGAATTATAACCTAGATGGTCCACATGATTTTAAACATAAATTAACCTTCCATTTTGTTTAATTTGTTTACATAGCTCTCGATATCTTAATCATGCTCAATTTTTTCGTAAATGTTTTCTATCAGATGTGTGGAATGAGCATTTTGGATCATGTACCGTTATGGGCTTAGGATGATTCCCAAAACATAAGGGTTGGATCATTAGTTGTATGGAGGTCAACTGAACAAAATAATCATGGTATAGGCAAATGTGCATCTTTTCTAGATCCACTTCGATAATGATCACTTCCGTTGTATTTTTAGATCTCGTCTAGAATATTGACCTTTAACTATAGAAATTAAGACCCAATATTGATTAATTTGAAACAATGTCGTTTGAAAAATAAAATTTTGTTGGCATTTTAACCAAACCATTATCTCCATGTAAATGCGTTGAAAATCTTGAGACGCTATGTTTATCAATATGCATTTAACATGATAATCAGTAGGGCTTTTGTCTATTCAATTTATTTTATGTATGTTTAGCGATTACAAATTAGGCTAGGTGTGTATTGATGTTTGGTTCCTGTGGGATTTGTTTGGACGGTTACGAATTGGAGGCCACATTGGAATGACATTGTATAGACGTCTACACGCATCGCGAGGATGTAAGTGCACACTCGTTTGTGTGTGTGACAGTGAGAGAGAGAGAGTCTATGCTTTAGGAATTATTTACTCCCTACGTCCTAATTTAAATGTTCCCTAGGATTCTCCGTGCATTTTCAAATCCCCAAAAAATATTTTTTTTTACACCAAATTAAAGTACTCAATGAATACTTTAATTTGGTGTAAGAAAATAAAAATATATATGTAGAAGTATATTTTTGGGAGTTTGAAAATGCATGAAAAACCGTAGGGGACATTTATATTGATCAATGTCATTAGATTGTAGTTTTTGTAGAGTAATTTTCTTTGTTTTGTTAGATTTACTTCTTCGAAACAGACCAATAATCCACAAAGAGATCAATTCGAAACTAACAAATGGCGTGGGTGAGGAAGGGAGGGGAGAAATGAGGGAGGCGGGTTGCGGGGATGGAGGGGTTCGCAGGTGATCATGAATTTTCTACGTGCTTCGTAGATTAAAATACAGAAAATTTTGGGAGTGCAGTTTGACCTGAAAGGAATCCAATCCAAAGCACATGTTATGTTTCCTCAAACTCTAAAAATAATCTACATGTGAAGATGCTGCTACTGCATCTGTTTCCACGTTACTTCAGAAAAGTCGTTGCATCTTGCAAGTATTCTTTTATAGAATAGAAAAAAACCTTCAATTTTTTAACACCCAGAAACATTTCTTTTCAGAGATTACATTGGGTGGTCATTCATATGCATTTTGCAAACTTATGCAACAAATTTGAGCTTGCAAGAACTCTGAGCCTACCTTTGATCATCTAGAATACACAAGGGAATATGGCTCTGTCACTCGTTACGAATTTGCTCGCAAGTCTCAAACCTTTGGTTGAAAAAGAGGTGGGATTGCTTTTGGGGGTTAAGGAAGAGATGAAAAAGCTGCAAAGCACGCTCACCGCGATCGAGGCAGTCCTCGAAGATGCAGAGAGAAATCACCCAGAAGATAAAGCAGTACAAGATTGGTTGCAAAAGCTCAAACATGCTGCTTACGAGGTCGATGACATCTTGGATGAATGCTCCACGGAAATCCTCCGATGGGAATCCAAAGGCCAAAGTTCTGGGTCTCTGAAGAAGGTCGGTACTTCTTTGCTATACCCTTTCGAAAACGTTAAATTCCGTCACAGGATAGGGCATATGATGAAAGAGATCTCAGTGAAATTAGCTGCGATCGCTGATGAGCACAACAACTTCCAGTTTCGTAACATGATAGTGGAGAACCGAGATGAATTCAGTAAAAGTCGTGAAACTAGCTCCCTTTTAACTCTACCAGAACTGATTGGGAGAAATCAAGATAAAGAAAAGATTATAAAAGTTCTGTTGGAGGATGCACTTGAGAAGGACGAGGAGGTTTCCGTGTACCCCATAATTGGTATGGGAGGGCTCGGGAAGACAACGCTGGCGCAAGCTGCTTTCAACGACGAGAGAATGAAGATCCACTTCGGCCTTAGGATATGGATTTATGTATCTCAAGATTTCAATCTTAAAATAGTGATAAAATCAACCATAGAATCCATATCAGGCGAGACTTATCAAGTGTCAGACTTGGATCCTCTACAGAAAAAGCTTGGAGAGATGTTGAATGGGAAAAGATATCTGATTGTGTTAGATGATGTATGGGACGAAGGTCAACATATCACACTTTTCAAAGAGAAGTGGGATAAGTTGAGGTACACTATAGCATGCGGATCTAAAGGTAGTTCTATTATTGTCACTACTCGTGTTGAAAAGGTTGCAGAAATCATGGGAACTCTCCCACCTCACTACTTGTCCTATTTGTCGGATGAAGATTGCTGGCTGTTGTTTAAGCAACGTGCATTTGGGAGTGGCAATGAAGAGCGTCCAAACCTGGTGGCTATTGGGAAAGATATAGTGAAAAAGTGTGGGGGTGTACCTTTAGCTGCTACAGCTCTTGGAGGGCTCCTGCGGTTCCAACGTGAGGAAAGTAAGTGGCTTTCTATTAAAGAGAGTGAAATTTGGAACTTACCGCTGGATGGAAATCCCATCTTGCCAGCCTTGAGATTAAGTTACTATAATCTCCCATTGGAATTCAGACGATGTTTTGCTTATTGTGCCTTCCTTCCAAAGGGTTCTGAAATTGAAAAAGGCAATTTAATTCATCTTTGGATGGCCAATGGCTATATATCTCGCAAAGACAAACTAGAACCGGAAGATCTTGGTGACCACATTTGGAGCAAACTATGCTGGAGATCTTTTTTCCAAGTTGTGGATAAACCTGAAACTGAAACCTATAGACGGTTGACGTCAAAGGGTTGTGAAGAAGACTACAATTGCAAGATATGGTTCAAGATGCATGATCTTGTGCATGATCTCGCTCAATATATCGTCGAGGATGAACGCCACATGATGGAGTATAGAGGTTCCAGTGATACAGGTGATAGAAAAGTTCGCCAAGTCTCCCTAAGGATGTTAAGAGAGGGAGATCAAGCAACATATTCCCCCTTTCAACCGGACAAGTGTGATTTTAGAAAATTTGGCTCATTGCGAGTATTTGAGGCAACGAACATTGAAATGTGGAAGTCTTTTTGGGTAAATACCAAATGATGAAGTTGCCATCTTCAATTGACAAGTTGAAACATTTACGGTATTTGGACATTTCGGGCTCATATATCAATCATCTTCCTAATTCAATCTGTACCTTGTGGAATTTACAGACATTAATTCTAGACAGATGTTATCACCTCAAGAGACTTCCCAATAATATGAAATACTTGAGAAATCTACGACATCTGCACTTGTCAAGCTGTCAGATGACGGAAATGCCCCCTGAAATTGGTCAATTAACTTGCTTGAAGGAATTGAGTTTATTTGTTGTGGGTAAGAACAAAGGTTGTCACCTAGCTGAATTGCAACACTTAAACTTGGGAGGTGTACTCCGAATCGAGAACCTTGAGAGAGTGAAGAATCCAATGGATGCTAAAAAAGCCAATTTAGCGGGAAAACACAATTTACTCGTGTTGATATTGTGTTGGGAAGATAATGATGAATCTGAATCACAAGAAAACGTCGAAGAACTACTTGAAGCCCTTGAACCACATCCAAACATTGAGAAGTTGGTCATAGAGAATTACTATGGCACCCACTTACCGCGCTGGATGATGGATCTTAAAAATATAGATCTTATTGAGCTCGGAAATTGCAAAAATTGCTTAAAACTTCCACCAATTGGACAACTACCTTTGCTGCGAAGGCTGTCAATTTGGAGTATGGACAAGGTCAATTATATTGACAATGATTTGCCCGACGAAGGCCCAGTGAGTGGATTCCCATCTTTGGAAGTGTTGATGTTGCATAATTTATCAAGTTTGAAAGGTTTATCAAGAAATGAGGGAAAAGAATTGTTCCCTCTTCTTCGCAGGATGGAGATTGAAAATTGTCCTAACTTGAGCTTCCGGAGAATTTCCTCGCTGAAAACCTTATCGGTTGCGGGATCTTGCGCCAACGCGGTACTGGAGTCAATCTCAACTTTTAAAAGTCTCACTACTCTTAAAGTTGAAGGAAATGAGGAGACTATTTGTTTTCCGGAAGAGGTTCTGAGAAACCTAACTCTTCTCAAGACACTTCACATTCGTCGGTTTACAAAGCTAAAATCGTTTCCTAATGGCCTTGCACACCTTAAGGCATTGGAGTTATTGTTCATCAAGAATTGTGATAAGCTCAAGTCCTTGCCAAAGGAAGGGCTACGAGGTCTTGAATCTCTCCAACTTCTGTTCATTAGTGATTGTGATAAGCTCTCCTTGCCAGAGGAAGGGCTACGAGGTATTGAATCTCTCAAACAGCTGTCAATCTACAGATGCTAAGAGTTTAGTTTCTTGTCTGAGGGCTTGCAACATCTCGTTTGCTTGGAGTCATTGGAGATTGATAGTTGCCCAAAGCTGGTGGCTCTGCCAGAGGGCGTTAAACACCTCAAATCCTTTCGATGTCTACGAATGAGTGGTTGTGATTCAGATGTGTTGGCGGCTTTGCCTGAGACCTTGCAACATGTCCCTGCGTTACAATTTCTATATATTTCGAGCTATCCAACACTGACATCAATGCCAGACTGGCTGGGGAACCTCACAACTCTTCAGTTATTGATCATCTTTGGCTGCCCGAAGATTTCATCACTTCCAGCTAGCATCCAAAGGCTTACCGAACTCAGAAGCTTGTCAATTGAATTCTGCGGTCCTGAACTAGCTAGGTGATGTGAGAAAGGAAAGGGTGAGGATTGGCATAAGATAGCACATATTCCGCAAGTTAATGTCTATGCACTTCCAAAGCCAAAGGTACAATGTTTCTTATTTACTTTGCATATTTTCGTTTGATTCTAGTGTTTTCATGAAGCTTGTCAACAATAGCCCCCCAAGAAGGGATATGTTATCTAGCCCCAAATTTTGGCCCGCAAATGGGCCCCGCCTTAATGTCATTTGTTTATAAATATTAAAATTATTCCAAAAGGAAAGGAATTTGTACCTGGTTTAGTGGTTGAAGTGTGCTGTCAAGTGTAAGCTTAGCTAGCGGCCCTTTACTGATGATACTTCCATTTTTTCAGGCCCCTCTATCTTTCTATTGCTGATTTTTTTATTATTTTTGTCTCCTCATTTTTTTCCTTAAAAATCCACAATATAGCAAAAATCACATTGTTTAATACTTTACAGAGATTTTCAATTAACAAAGACAACAATAATGTACAAGTGATATGTTATTACATCTGATTAGTTGGTTTATTGGTTGAGTTAGTGTTCAGTTATAAACTTTAGTTCTTTTGCTGAATGAGAAAGAAACTTTGCACGAGCGGATAGAGATATACCAGAACTTCTAGAATTGAAAGAGTCAATTAAGCGATGCAATCTAAATGTTATTGAAGCTCCTCTTTGTTTATGAGATTTACTTTGTGTGTTTTTACCTTTGATTTCTCGCATCATCTCACCATGTTCATCAGCACCCTGTCTAAGTTGAAGCTACGTGTAAAACGACACCTTGCATCAATGAGTGAGGTACTTAAAAAACACATAGTTTCTTGTAAGTTAGCTTTAAATGGGCTTGAAGCATAAAAATGCCAATAAGAGTACTACTCCATACGCTGACAGTGTGAATTTGTGTTTTCCCACAACAGGTCTGCTGCTTCTGAATTACACGATTGTCCGAGTCAAACTCTGATGCATAAGTAACTGTATGTTTCTTGTCTATTTATTTGCTCATTCAGTCGTATCCTATGATATGGTCATGTTTGTCTGCTCCTTTTGCTTTCCGTTTTCTTTAATTTCGTTAAACTCAGTCTTGAATCTGGGATTTGTCAACTAGAAGGGAAATGACAAGCAAATGAAATGACTTTACGAATACATTCTTGGGGTTGTAATTGTGAAGATTGGCTCCTTTTTCGCATACCTCCGTCTGGATGCCTAAATACAATGTTGACTCTGAAGCCTATGTTTTTCGCGTCAAGAAGGTGGTTACGTCCGCCTGAAAGCGCCACACTAGGTTTCTTCAGTTTTTGGGTTTGGAGGGTTAAAAACCTATGTGGGTTGGGATATTTTTTGCGAGGACGTTATTAGTGTATTGCATTGAGATTCATTGTTTGCATATCCGACAGGAAAAAACAATAGTTTCTATTAGGGTTTGGGAGAGAGAACTTGTAATTTGGGTGCGGTTAGATTTTGAAAGGGGGTTGAAGCAGAAACTCTGCTTTGTTTTTCTCTTGAGCAACCATTTGCCTTTGCATTAATTGAAACCCTTACTCGATATTTCCCGTGGAGTAAGTTTACACCCAACGTAAGCCGAACTACGTCCTTCGACTCTCTTGGTTTGATTTTTTCTCGTTTGCTTGATTTTGCGTCGCACATTACTTTTGTTTGATTCAATATTCGTAACCATCAATTGTTGAGTCTTTGGTGGCCAGCTCTCCACAACACAGTAATCAACCAAAACAATAGTACCGGCAGTGTATGTTTTACTCGTTTCTTCTCATTTCCACCATTAGAAAGCTAATATCCATCCCTTGGTTTGGTTACCTTCCTTTTTGTTTACAAATCCAAGATAAGTTGCTCTCATGTTTGCAGAGTGACATTGGCAATATGATGGCAGATAGTTCAGAAAAGGTTGCGGCCTCAGTTCGGATGCATTGTGGGCTGCTCAGGGGGCCTTAAGATAACAGATAACAGCTTGTGTTTGTGTCTGTACCGTTGCTTATACTCTATTTATGTATCTCCGTGATTTAGACTAATAGATAGAGATATTTGTGCAAACTGCTTGCTGTTTTACCGGATATTTAACGATGATATGTTTGTGGCTGATAGGGCCGGCCACTGCGTGTTATGTTTGAGAACCTATATTATTTTCTCTGCATTGTGTTATGTAATTCCCGATTTGAACGTGATTTTATCGTCCTTTTACCGGTGAAATTTTTGTTCTTCGTTATTGGCATTTCACTTGTGTACATATGCCATTGTATGTTTGTAGTTATCTGGAAAAGAGTGAGAAGAAGCATATGAAAACTATAATCAATTTCTATCAGCTTTATGATCTTTCAATAGCATTAGCAATAGTTTGAAAATTGTTGGGCCTGGAATGTCTCCATGGATTTGGTTATACAATGTCACTCCCTGCGACCGCTCTAAAACCAGACTTGTGAGTGCGATGTCGAATGCCATAAAAAATTTAATTGAAGCTCTCTCTAACACCAATTGGTTTTAGGATAGACTTGCGGGTGCGATGTCAGATGCTTATTACTATTGACAAAATTGTTATGAGGTTATATCATGAATGACCATTACTAGCATAGTCGTCACCGTCTTAGAAATATTGCTAGCTTACAATTTTGCCTTCCTAAGAAACTTAAAACAAAAGACCAAAAGTTTCTTAGGAATGCAAAATTTTCATTCATGATATGGTCTCATTAAAAACCTTTTCAATAAGCGCTTGCAATGCTTGTTGTAGAGTAGAACAGATAAAATCAAGCAAATCGAAATCCATAATTCATAATGTGAAAGAAGAGTACGTTTTAGGCTAGGGTTGAGTGTGCGTAAAATTGTATTTATCTCACACTGCCAACTTCAGTCTTCTTAACCAAAAATTGTCATCATTTGCTTAATTTGTAAATTCAGTGTGAGAAGTTTGTATTTTCGAAAGGGAGTTCAATTGCACTTGATTAAAAATACTTCAAAGCTTAACCGTACCTTTTGAACAATCATGTCCATTGGGAGATGTGTTAGGCCAAATCATATGCTCCAGGTTGACATAATTTAGTTTTTTATCTTTAATGTGAAAAGGATACGTAGGGCTATAGGCTCACCCAATCTCCTTCAATAATGCATACATCCCCAATTAATTGGGTGTCATAGGAAGAAGAAACGAAAACATTGAAGATACATCTTTACCGTATCCGTACAAAGAATCACTAGGATCACCTCTGCGTAAGCAAAACTATGAAGAAGTTCTTTGTCACAATGCTGTTCATGATGAAGAAGGAACAGATAAGAATGAAGGCCAAAACAACCAAATTCACAACTTTGTTGGCATTCTTCATGACACCTTGATTGAAAGGGTCAAATCCAATTTTCTGCGCTACCCAAAAGTGGTAAAACCTGAAAAAGGAACATTGTAAAACATTACTATTTCCTACTGATTCGATCAGTACATTATCTTCCCCCCATATGGAAAAATAGTATCGTATGGACCACAATGAATATGTATAACCTAACAAAGAAGTGAAAGTAATTTGCAACATCAAAACTAGACTCGATCCTAGAAACCAATTTCTGAGCTAAACAGTTAGCGCTCGTGGAAAGAAGAGAAAAATCAAAAGAGAGAAACTTTGTGCGAATACATTGATACATTAATAGAATGATTCACATTTCCCCAAGCTGGATAGGGGTTGAAAGAAATGCTGCCTATTTCCGATTCTCTTCTTCTTACCGATTCCACCTCACACTTTTCCCGAAAGCTAAACTTCATGAATCATATAATTTAATCATCTGATTGCCCATAATGCGAATCAAATCTGTGAAAGAATCGCTCTCCTTGTCGTCAAAGTGAAAGCTCTTGATACCCTTGAGAGCGGACTCGTGGTCCA
>BPLS01020646.1:38913-52025 GCA_019656275.1 Rhododendron kiyosumense | reverse complement strand
TGTTGGGGATGCAGACAACTTTCAGCAACAGAGTTCAGTAACAAAGGTCCGTGACCAGCGCGGAGAGTTCCGCGATAGGCAGGCACGCGGTCAGGTTCGCGGCAGGTAGCGCACGACAGACATGCTCGCGACCGAGACGGGTCGTGGGCTGCGGCCCAAGTTGGTTGGACGGGTCCAGCTATCACTTAGGGTTTGCCTATAAATATAAGTTGCTGTATTCATTATTTCCTGAGCGAGGTTGCACATAGAGAGAGAAAATTTCTAGAGAGGGTTTCTAGTGAGAGAGAGAGTGCAAGAGAAAACTTTTCTCAGAGAGGAAGGAGAAGACTTGTAATCTTTCGTTTTCTTTCGTTCATAGTGGACTGGTGTGGCTCCCGGGGACGTAGGCAAGTTGCCGAACCTCGTATATCTGTGTGTTCTGTTTTTCTGTTCCTCTTTCTGTTCCTTTTCTCTGGTTTGTTTTCTGTGACAATAGTATCCCAAGATCCTGTGTGTGTTTTGTTCGTTGCGAGTCTGAGCGCGAGGCTCCGATTTTCCCAACAACTGGTATCAGAGCCGCGGTTGCGGTAAGGGTGTTCAACAGTTTTCCGATTGAAGCTTTTGGGCAGTCCGGATTTCGAGGGAGCTATGGGTTCAGAAGAAGGGAAATCGAAGATCGAGAAGTTCGATGGGTCGGACTTTGCTTTCTGGAAGATGCAGATGGAGGACTATCTGTACCAGAAGGATCTTTACCGGCCGCTGTTGGGTAAAGAAAAAGGAAAGAAAGAAGAAGGTGAGACTGACGCGGAATGGGAGGTTCTTGATCGGAAGGCGATGGGTCTGATCCGGTTATCACTCTCGAAGTCAGTTGCGCACAATATACTGAAAGAAAAAACCGCGTCCGATCTGATGGACGCGCTCGCGGAGATGTATGAACAACCGTCCGCGGCAAACAAGGTGCACTTGATGAAGAAGTTGTTCAACTTCGAGATGCCTGAAGGAGGTTCGTTTGTGAAGCATCTTAGCGAGTTCAATACAATAGTGGATCAGTTGATCTCTGTTGGTATTGAGTTCGATGACGAGGTCGAAGCCTTGTTGATTCTCTCTCAGTTGCCAGAGACCTGGTAGGGTACGGTTACTGCGATTAGTAATTCGGCTGGGAAGGAGAAACTCAAACTGAATGATATTGTCAGTTTGATTCTGACTGAGGAAGTTAGAAGGAAATCGCTCGAGGGAGCGTCGGGCTCTAGCGGTTCAGGTTCCGCTCTAAGTTTTGAGCAGAGGGGCAGAGGCCAGGCCAGGGGTGGTCAGAACCAGAACAAGAGCAGGTCGAAGTCGCGCGGCAAGAAGTCTCGCGGCAAAAGTCAAGTACGCGGCATCAAAGGCGAATGTTGGAACTGTGGCCAGGCGGGTCACATGTCTTCAGTTTGCAAGGCTCCAAAGAAGAATAATGGTGAGCAGGAGGCCCACATCGTGCAGGATGCACTTATTCTTTCGATGGACAGTCTCGCGGAGTCATGGGTAGTTGACTCAGGCGCGTCATTCCACGCGACTGCTAGCAAGGGTGTTCTGAAGAACTATGTAGCAGGCGACTTCGGGCAAGTATACTTGGGCGATGATGAGCCATGTAGTATAGTGGGAATGGGCGACGTGCAGATTGAAACACAGGGGTTTAAATGGTGTTTGAAGGATGTCAGACACGTCCCGCAGCTGAAGAGGAATCTTGTTTCAGTTGGGCAACTGGGAGCAGCGGGGTATACCTCAACATTCACAGGAGACGCATGGAAGGTCTCCAACGGTACCATGGTGGTAGCGCGCGGAAAGAAAGTAGGTACTCTCTATTTAACTTCACATGGGAGTCATTCACTTGCCATCGCGGAGGGTCTCGCGGGGGTGGTCCCGCGCGAGGATAGCGAAGGTCTCGCGAAGGTGGTACCGCGCGAGGGTAGGCTTGCGGAAGGTCCGCAGCCAGAGAGCCAAGTGAGTCCAAGTTTGTGGCACGACAGGTTGGGACATATGAGCGAGAAGGGGATGAAGATTCTGCAGACACAGGGGAAGCTGCCAGTTGAGTCAGTGGATTTCGACATGTGCGAAGACTGTATCTTCGACAAGCAGAGGCGGGTTAGTTTCCAGAAAAGTGGCAGACCTCCCAAGCTAAACAAGCTGGAGCTTGTTCATACAGACGTATGAGGTCCCGCGCCAGTGCATTCTCTCGGCGGGTCGAGGTACTTTGTTACTTTCATCGATGATCACTCGAGGAAAGTATGGGTCTATTTCATGAAACACAAGTCAGAGGTATCCGAAATTTTCATGAAGTGGAAAGCCAGAGTAGAGAACGAGACAAACTTGAAGGTGAAGTGTCTGAGGTCAGACAATGGGGGAGAGTATGAACTGGGAGAGTACAAGAGAGCCTGTGCTCTATTCGGGATTCGTTTAGAGAAGACTCTTCCAGGAACTCCGCAGCAGAATGGCATCGCGGAGCTGATGAACAGGACTCTGACAGAGCGTGCGCGGAGCATGCGGATACACGCGGGGTTGCCCAAGCAGTTTTGGGCAGACGCGACCAGTACAGCAGCATACTTGATCAACCATGGGCCATCAGTTCCGTTGAACTTTGGGATACCGGAAGAGGTTTGGAGCGGTAAAGAGGTAATTCTCTCACACTTGAAAGTTTTCGGTTGTGTTGCTTATGTCCACCTCAGTGACAAAGTCAGAGACAAGCTAGATGCTAAGTCATTGAAGTGCACGTTCATTGGGTACGGCGGCGATGAATTTGGCTATCGTTTCTGGGATGAGAAAAACAGGAAGATAATCAGAAGCCGGGATGTCATATTCAATGAGTCGGTGCTGTATAAGGACAAGGATAGCAAACAATGCAGTGGGAGTTCTACTGAGGATCGCGAGGGTCCCGCAGGGGTGGTCGCGCGAGAGGATCGCGAGGCACCCGAGTACTTTAGTTTGGAGGATCTTCCAGAAAGCAGTGGGGATGAGTTGGGATTTGACCGGAAGACTGAGGCCGTCTCGCGGACAGAGGCAGTCTCGCGAACAGAGTCTGGGGCAATTCCAGAGACAGGGTCTAGCTCACCGGCTGTCGCGGTAAGGAGATCAACTAGGGTACCTAAACCTAATCCAAAATACCTTTCGTCGCTGTATTATTTGCTTTTGACAGATAGTGGAGAACCGTCTTGCTATGACGAGGCTTTACAGGTCAGTGATGCTGTGAAGTGGGAACGTGCTATGCAAGAGGAGATGGATTCTCTTCACTCGAATGTGACTTGGAAGTTGGCGAAGCTTCCCGCGGGGAAGAAGGCGCTACAGAACAAGTGGGTATACCGCGTCAAGCAGGAAAGCGACGGTAGCAAAAGGTTTAAGGCCAGATTGGTTGTGAAGGGCTTTCAACAGAAAGAAGGGGTTGATTTCACGGAGATTTTTTCCCCAGTTGTGAAGCTAACCACTATCAGAGTGGTATTGAGTTTGGTGGCTGCTGAAAATCTCTACCTTGAGCAGTTGGATGTTAAAACTGCGTTTCTTCATGGTGACTTGGATGAAGAAATCTACATGAAGCAACCTGTTGGCTTCATTGAGAAAGGCAAGGAAGAGATGGTGTGTAGACTCAAGAAGAGTCTATATGGGTTGAAACAGGCTCCTAGACAGTGGTACAAGAAGTTTGACAGTTTCATGCAGCGCAGCGGCTACACGAGGTGCCACGCGGATCACTGTTGCTACCTTAAACGATGAAAGGCGAGCTACATAATTTTACTACTTTACGTAGATGATATGCTTGTGGCTGGGTCCTGTTTACAGGAGATAAACAGGTTGAAGCAACAGTTGGCAGCAGAGTTTGCTATGAAAGATCTGGGTGCAGCGAAGCAGATACTTGGGATGAGGATCAGCAGGGACAGAACTCAAGGGGTCTTGAAGTTGAGTCAAGCTGAGTATATTGAACGGGTTCTTGAAAGGTTCAATATGCAGAACGCCAAAGCAGTTGGCGCGCCTCTGGGAAGTCAGTTTAGACTTTCTGACATGCAGTCTCCGAAGACAGATGCTGAGAAGGAGCACATGGCCAAGGTACCGTATGCCTCGGCCATCGGTAGTCTGATGTACGCGATGGTCTGCACGCGGCCGGACATCGCTCATGCAGTGGGAGTTGTAAGCAGGTTTGCGAGCAATCCAGGGAAGCAGCATTGGGAAGCCGTCAAGTGGATATTGAGGTATCTCCGCGGGACCGCGGATGTGCCATTGTGTTTTGGGATAGCAGATTTGGTGGTGAGAGGATATGTGGATGCAGATTTCGCGGGTGATCACGATACAAGGCGAAGCACCACAGGTTATGTCTACACTTTGGGATCAACAGCGGTGAGTTGGGTCTCGCGTCTGCAGAAGTTGGTAACTTTGTCCACGACAGAAGCTGAGTATGTAGCAGTCACGGAGGCCGCTAAGGAGATGATTTGGTTGAAGGCTTTTTTGGGTGAGTTGGGTTTGCAGCAGGAGAACAGTGTTCTTTTCAGTGACAGCCAGAGTGCTATACACCTTGCGAAAAATCCAGTGTTTCACGCTAGAACGAAGCACATCGATTTGAGGTACCATTTCATTCGCTCGCTTTTGGAAGAAGGGGAACTGTTACTGGAGAAGATTTTGGGGAGCCAAAATCCGGCAGATATGTTGACAAAGTCGGTCACCATCGAGAAACTGAAGTTGTGCTCAACTTCAGTTGGCCTTCGCGCATGAGGAGTTGGAGGGCCGGAGTCGCACCAGGAGGGGTGAAGTTCACTACGTCCGCTATTGATTGGGGTTGTTGATATTGGTTTGCTTCAGTTATCTTCAGAGTGGGAGATTGTTGGGGATGCAGACAACTTTCAGCAACAGAGTTCAGTAACAAAGGTCCGTGACCAGCGCGGAGAGTTCCGCGATAGGCAGGCACGCGGTCAGGTTCGCGGCAGGTAGCGCACGACAGACATGCTCGCGACCGAGACGGGTCGTGGGCTGCGGCCCAAGTTGGTTGGACGGGTCCAGCTATCACTTAGGGTTTGCCTATAAATATAAGTTGCTGTATTCATTATTTCCTGAGCGAGGTTGCACATAGAGAGAGAAAATTTCTAGAGAGGGTTTCTAGTGAGAGAGAGAGTGCAAGAGAAAACTTTTCTCAGAGAGGAAGGAGAAGACTTGTAATCTTTCGTTTTCTTTCGTTCATAGTGGACTGGTGTGGCTCCCGGGGACGTAGGCAAGTTGCCGAACCTCGTATATCTGTGTGTTCTGTTTTTCTGTTCCTCTTTCTCTTCCTTTTCTCTGGTTTGTTTTCTGTGACAATAGTATCCCAAGATCCTGTGTGTGTTTTGTTCGTTGCGAGTCTGAGCGCGAGGCTCCGATTTTCCCAACAGTCCACTGAGGAGAAACCAGGTAGTCTCCCTTCTTCCTCACCTTCAATAAGAACACAATATGAAAGGATTGCTCTTTCTTAGTTCGTTTAACTTCACAACATCAATATCAATTGTGATGGGTTCTGGAAAAGTAGGCAAGGATCGACAAAATAACCGTTACAAATACAAGAAGCAAAGCAGGAAATCACCTGACTGGCGTTGAGCATTGGCGACAAGAAGAGGCCATCGGGAGCTTCTTCCAGCGCCGGAGCCCTGACAAAAGAAACCATCCTTACCGATGCAGATAGCAGCAATGAACAAGAAAAGGCAATTCATTCTGTTATATCACTTACAAGAGCCCGGGAAGGAGGAGCGGCAATCTGCGGCTGCTGGTTCTCCAAAATTGTCCAATCGAAAGCATAATCCAACTGGAATCCTGTGACCTGATTAAAAGGAACGATACTATTATCGGTTATCAAGATGTAGGAAATGACGGAGCGTATACTAAAAATATCCTATGGTGCTTATTACAAAGCAACATATGAAAACCTTCGCGAATAAGGAGGTCTCGGAACAATCTCTTCAAATAAGCGTAATCTGGCGTATCATCAAATCTTAGACGACGACAATAGTCGAAGTATGATGCAAACTCTGTTGGATAACCCTGGCACAGAACCTGAGAAGGTAGTGTAATGGTGATGACATCATACAGATTGAATCGGAGAAAACATCGCATCTTTATGATTAACGAAAACTTTCTTCCAAGAGTTATTGCACTCTTCGAACCTCTCTTGATGCATTTCGTTCCCTATTGTACAGTTTTCATCTTCGCATCTTTATGATGAATGAAAGCTTTCTTCATTGTTCAAAAAACGAGAGAACATTTTAGTGATGTATTTAGTGTTTACAAAGAAGTTACCTCAATGGTTTCCACCTTTCTTGCATGAATTTTTTCATGCTTCTGCTCCTTAGTTCCTACTTTCACTCCCTGCCAAGGAAGACTACCCCCACAAGGGATGTCACAAGACTATACACAAGAAAAGGCCCAACAAATATATGAGAGGAATTGCAACAATTATCACCTTCCTCTTAGGAAGTACATGAGGACATATCCAAGCGATTCTAAATCATCCCTCCGGCTTTGTTCTTTGCAGGTCGCAAACAATCAGAAAGAACAAAGTAAATATTGGACAACCAAAGACAAAAGTTCAGAAACTGTCATGTGATGAGTAAAGCATGTGTGTATAGCAATCGAAATTCCATTAATTGTGAACACTTACCAATGCCACGGTGAGTGTTCAGACTTACGTATCTTGGAGTTCCAGTCAAACTTTTGTTTTCTCTGCATCGTAGATGACCATAATATGATGAATGTATCCATGAAGCCAAAAATGTAAAAAGAAGAATTTGAAGATACTCAAAGATGAAAGAATCTACATTCGTTTCTTATAAGCACAAATTACGCATCCTTGATTTACTGTCAACTGTTAAGAACAACTTCCTACTAGTTTATATTCGGAATGGAGCAAAGGGGCACATCAACAGAACTGTAAATTAAAATGCAAGTGCGGGATAACATTTAAGCAAGAGCCGATGCAATACCAATCTCACATCAGTAGGTCCCAAAGCCGCAAAGCAAAGCAAAGCAATATTTTCTTTTGATACATCTTAGTCAGATCCAGAAACTAATCGACGATACAAGATCATCGCACCTGTATGGAACATGTTGGTGGGTTTTAATGTCTCTGTATTTCTTAGCCAGACCGAAGTCGATGATGTAGACCTACAACAAAGATGAGATACAGAAGCCCTTATTGAAACAGAATTTCCAAACAAAATAACCTACAACAAAGATGAGATACAGAAGCCCTTATTGAAACAGAATTTCCAAACAAAATACTTTAAGCACAGGAAAAACAGAAAGGAAAGGAGGCAGGGACCTGTTTCGCGCTCCTTCCCAAGCCCATGAGAAAATTGTCTGGCTTTATATCCCGATGTAAAAAGGATTTAGAATGCACAAACTCCACAAGGTTGATCTGGAATAAATATCAGGATTAACCCGTCTTGACAACTTTTCGATTATCTAAATGGTACAATCGGATGTACAAATCACAATTCACAAGTAATTACCATTTGATCTGCAAGCATAAGAACGGTCTTTAAAGAAAATTTCCTACTGCAAAGATTGAACAAGTCTTCAAGACTGTGTCCGAGCAAATCCATCGCTAGAACATTATAATCTCCCTCGACTCCAAACCATCTCATGTTCAGAATTCCAGCTATAATTTGGTAAGAATATTGATGATCAGAAAAGAGAAAAGATATATGAGCAAAATATTTCACGAAAGATCTACTGACAGTTACTGATTAATAAACAAATTGAAAAAGATGGAAATAAAACTGTCATTACTTCCTCCCTGTAGAACTCTGTACAGCCTTGATTCATAAAGCAACTGTGCGTGTTTTGTCTTTGCATTTTCCTGAAGATTCGGAACAGTATTTGCATGTTATCAGCCACAAATATTGAAAATCAAACTGTACAACAGTATCGATATCGAACTAATCAAAGAGACTGGCTGATTTTACAAGCAGGCAAATGTTTGGGCCTTGTCTCATGAAATCCTAGTAATATTTCATACGACATTACGTGCAGCTCTGTCGTTTGTAAGTTGGAAGTCAATTCCTTCCCAAATGAGAAGAATTCCTCAGTTAAAATGTTACATCATACTATTAATTACCACATCAAGGCCCAAAACTAAAGTTCGAGGTGCGGCAACTTTAGATCCTCAGAAATTTACGAATGTGGGGGTCCTCCTACTTTGATACTCTTTATAACTCCAACAAAAAAAAGGCCCCGTCTTTAATCTTCTATTTAGGCTCCCAAAATGTCAAGTCCAGCTCTGCTAATTACCTATGAACATTTTTTTTCTCCCTTAAAACTTCCGGAAACAAAACTTTGCGCAGAAACGCAAGTGATTGAAAACCAAACAAATTCAAATGTTAATGAAAGCAGAGAACTCACAAGCTTAATTGCAACCTCTTCCTTTGTCTGAATATCAGTACCTGCAAACAGAGCCCATTCAACGCAAACCAATGGAGAAAAATACAACGAAGAGGCCTACGGTTAGGCGTGGACACAAGGGGATGCCAGGGAGTGCCCGGTCCCTGTGCAACTCCAAATATTTTTTCACAAATTACGCTAGTGTTCAGGTTAATTCGAAAATGTTCTATATGATCACCCCTACAAGTCCCGTAGGTGGAAAAAAAATTCATAAAGTTCGTCTATATGTATGAAAAAAACCCCCATAAATTCCAAGTTTTTGTATCATGGATATTAAATTAAATGACGGCTATGTATGTAGTATGTACACAACTAGCAACTAGTAAAATAGATGTCATACATTATACTTCATGTTATTAATGTCAAATACATATGGTTCCGGCCCAAGGGAATACAAATTATGCATCTGTCACTGTCTATTTATGGTACAACCTTCAAACAATTTGCATCAAAAGAATGCACAACTAGTACCAAAAAACGCGCAACTCACCAAAAAACAAATAACTACTTTGAGGTCTACTGGACGCGCCTATACGTAACACTATTAAAATGCGTAAAGCCCAACGATATGTGCGATAGAATTTGGACTAAAAATATGTGGACCATGCAACGTAAATATGCATACCACTTCCAAGGTACAACCACCCGCCCGCCAGCCCGCGTAACTAATCGAAAAATACGCAACACACGAAAAATATGTGTAACATACATTAATAAAAAAACGCATAATATTATCATGGTACACCCTCCCAAAACAAATTATCATGGTACACCCTCCCAAAACAAAAGGCAAAAAGCACCATAGCAAAAAGAGTGAAACAGACCAAGGTAGATCTCTCCAAACGATCCACTGCCGATTTTCCAGCCGAGACGGAACTTGCGGCCGATAAGAGGCTCCATTAGTCCTAAACCCTAGTATTGTTCGCAACGTTTGTTTATTATCCGACTGAGTAAAAAGCGGTGGAGGGTTGAGAATAGTACAATTCAACGACCGGAAACTGTGGGTAGCTTTGTCGTTGGCTTTTTTGCACAGAGAGAAATAGGACTGTCTATGACACGCCGTGGAAGTCATAGTTTATTGATTTTATTGTATCTTGATTAAAAGTCACAGTTTCAATCACCTTCTTCGGGTTGAAAGTTGGAAGCCAACAAAAATATACATGTGTTTGTGTTTCTGCATTGGAGTTAATTTTCTTATTTAACTTGATTTTTTATAGTATATAACACAAGGGTGTAGGGCCCATCCAAACTTAACAAAAGACAAGTTGTTGCAGTGGATGATTATTTTGATCCAAAGGTTTAGGCTCGTTCTCCTCCTTTCAGGAAAGTGCTAACACTCTTCGCACATATTACACAATTGTCGTATGGTTTTATTTACTCCGGACAAAAGTGTCTCTGTGATTTTTCAAAAAAAAAAGAAGAGAAGAATACCAAAACTTTTCAAATTATGTGCTAATTTGAAAATATATATATATAGGGGAGTGTTCCAGAGACACAAAAAAAAAACACTCCATCGATCTCAACCATTGAAGCCAATGGCTGAGATTAGAAGTTTACAAGAAATTACTCCTAACTGCAAAGAACTGCAAAGTATTACTCTTGGCACAATGAATTACTCGTGACCACAAAGAATTACTCGTTACCGCAAAGAATTACTCTTGACCAAAAATTACTTTTGGCCGCATCAAATTGCACTTGGCCGCATGGAATTACTATTGGCCACATCAAATTGCACTTCACCGCTACAAATTGTTTTTGGCCGCATCAAATTACTTTAGGCCGCTTTAAATTGTACTTGGCTGCATCTAATTGCATTTGGACGCTATTAATTGCACTTGGCCGCATCGAATTGCACTTGGAGTGCAATTCGTAGTGGCCAAGTGCAATTCGATGTGGCCAAGTGTAATTCATAGCGGTCAAGTGCAATTCGATGTGGCTAAGAGCAATTCGACGCGGCCAAGAGTATTTCGTAGTGGCCTAGAGTAATTCTTCGCGGCCAAGAGTAATTATTTGTGACCTGAAGTAATTCGATGCGGCTATGAGTATTTATTTGCGACCAGGAGTAATTCTTCGCTGCAAGGAGTAATTTTTTGCGGTTAAGAGTAATTCTTCGCAGCCATGAGTAATTCTTTGCGGCCAAAAAAGGAGCCTATTGATATCCGATTAAGCTGAACTGAAAATTTTGGTTTTATCAAGCATATTGATATCCAATTAAGATATTTTTTTGCAGGAGAGTAAAATATCATAATTAAGAGATGAACTGGATCGGAAATATGGTGGGTAATGTTCACTTTTAAAGGTAGGTGAAAAACAAAATTGAACTCGTGACCTTGTCACATGATTGAGAAAGAGGTTATTTTCCTGCGAATATTTCTCTTGTGGTGATAGAAAGTAAGAATCATCAATGCTATTTAATTATCCAAACCGTTTAATATGGTGGATAATGTTCACTCACTTTTAGAAAACTGTGAATCATATTCGTTTTCACTTATGCTTAGACTCTGATTATTCATTCCTCTTAAGATGCTATGGTTCATTTAAATAGTACCGACCTCTGATCCACTTAACTTTCTTCACGAGTGACATGCATATTCAAACCTACAAAGTGAACAACCTGAATCATTAAATAGAACTACATTCCATCCCAATTTGCTTCTTGATAGATGACATGAAAAGTAGTTATTTGGCAAATTTGTTGCTTTTCTTTCTTGTTTACCAGTTCATTTAAATTGCTAGTAAATGTGTTTGGCTCGGCTTAAAGCTTAGTTTTTGGTTCTTAGTAGTACTAAAACTTAAAGGGACAAAAATAAAATGGAAGCTTTTACAAAAATAAAATGGAAGCTTAGTTTTTGGTTCTTAGATCAAATTTTTCGATGATCATCCAGTTATGAGAAGCCGAAAAGTCCAGACTCTTGGATTATCTAAGACCTCCATGCTCTTCAGTTGGGAAAGTCATAACGTCCCACATTTGTCCATCAAGTGTTGCAGTGATGACTTCAGTTCTTGGGCAGAATTGATATGCTGCAGCTAAAAGGTCCCATGAATAGCCACGGTTCAGATTCGATTCCTTGGAGCCGTTCAGTTTGGTATCGCTGCAACTGAGTGAAGCCCTTGTATCCTAGGAAGCATATGCCGGACGATGCCCTCTAACACCTTGGGTGAGGCAAAGCGGCGAGTTTTCTTGAAAGACACTGTATGAGACACGGGTCTTCTTCGATTCTGTTATATGCAATACAGTTTCTGTAACTTCCTTCCAGTGGTTTATTTCCAGAAATCAATGAGACTGTTTCACTGTTTCTTCTTTAGCATTGGTTTTGTTGGAAATAAGTGAATTGGAAATTGACTCCAGGGTAAACCATTTGATTTGATTGTAATTTATTTGTCCCGCAATGGATAAATAAATATGGAGTAATTAAAATTGTTTAGTTCGCCGCCGAACCGGGCCATGCGTGGTAGCGGGTTCATAAAATTCTAAGGCTTAAAGTTAGTTGGGTAAGTAATTAATTAAATTAGTTACTTCATTTATTTTAAGCTTTTGAATTAAAATTGGAATTGGTTATAAACCAACATGTGGCAACTATACCAATCAGTGCCAATCCTTCAATTTTCCGTGGCACCTTTCTTTATGAATGTGCCCCTTGGAAAATGAAGTGGTGTGTTGGTTAGGCATTGATAATTCCGGAGTTGTGTCTCTTCGGTCGAGACCGCTTCCAACAGTTGCATCTTTTCCTAACACCATTTCAAACAGTCACCGTTCCTTTTCGTTCGGGTGCCTACTTCTCTATAAATAGGACCCATCTCCTCCCATTTCGGTATCGAAAAATTCCTGCACTCATAACATACATATTCTGAGAGAGTTCTGCACAGTTTCTTGGTTCGCCCGTTGAACAGATTGTAGTGCTACCTCCGTTCTTCGAAAATCGAGTAATCCTGGGAGGCAAACGTTCAAGAGACCCAAGAGCACCGGTGTGGGGGACGAATTTGCTTTAAGGATATAGTATTCCCCATAAAAATACTAGCCTCGATTGCCAATTTCCGGACGCCTGAAATTGGTCCAGTAAGTTTTCTAATACTGTTTCTTTTTGGTGTGTAGCGAATTTCCAGTGATAAACGAATCCCGGTTTCCAACAGGTTTCCCTACACAATCCAACAAACTAGAAATTTCTCTTTGCATAAAAAGATTTCTGTTGATAAACTTGTACAAAATAATGAAGAAATCAAGTCAGGCCCTACTACTCAAGTACTGCTGGTGTTGATCCATATGTATAAGGCCCCAACTTACCAAGCATTGATGATTGAGCTTATTTCCTATTCCATTTGGCCAACTACCTTAGCTAGCAGTGGGAACAGGGGTCATTGGACTTGTGACTCCCATATATGCTAGTCTGGGAGAAAGCCTAACTTTTGGGCTGGGCCTTGGAGAAGGGATCCGGCGGAGAAGCGATTCGGGGCGCAAGAAAGGTTAACTTGTTCGAGTGCTCGGAATTGTAGCTCCATTGGGTAGTCCCGGACACACCCAATGCGTGGCCCGGTTCCTGTGCTCCACTTACACGACAACCGTTTGGCAAAGTCAAATGGTGCCTGCACATTGGCATCAATGGGTTCCATGTCTTCTTGATGATCGGTTGTGATTGATGTTTCCTCAACCGCAACATCAACATAAGAGGCTGTTACCAAAATTTCTGTTTTCTTTCCAATCGACGGAGAATCGATGG
>BPLS01020646.1:0-23913 GCA_019656275.1 Rhododendron kiyosumense | reverse complement strand
TAAATAATGAGGTTAAGTCCATTTTATTCCTTTAGTTGCCCGTAATTCCCTTTGCCACGCGTCACCCAATCGATGGGTAAAAAGGAAATTATTATTTTATGGTACAAACAGAGGCGTTTGTTAAATCTTCTTCAGATTGGGTATTCAGAGCAAGACTTGTTACTGGATCAGGCTTTGGTTCCTCGGAAGAATCCCTGAATGAAGGATAGTCATCGTCGATTGCACACCTCTGTATGAACAAGAAAGAGTCATCAGTGTTCGTTTAGGCCTCAAGGGGGCTATGATAATAAGATCTTGCCTGTGAAATCAGTTGAAGCATAAACAGATTGCACAAGCATGTCCAGTTATTTGCAGCCTATTTGCCGTAAAATTTGAATCAACATACTTAAGCAGTGGTACTTCAGAAAGGTAGGGTGTTAGGTCATTGGTACAACTTTTTCAGGTTTCAGCTTCTTGGATTTTTCAACTCAAAAGGCGCAAAACGAGCTTGAGATTCAATTTTAGATAGTTGTGTTTTATCTGAAGTTGTCATAAAAACAAGCTTGGGATGCTCACTTTTTATTGTGGATGGAATGAAAATTCTGGAGATGCAGCTACAGAAAATCTAGGAATGCTAAGTTAAGTTTTGAGGATGCAATTGCAGTTGGGGGATGGAGTGAATATTCTGAGAATTCTTGTGAAATTTTGGAGATGAAAATTGTTATTGCTATGGAAAGAGAACATTATAAAATGGAGAAAATGCTCCAATAATATTATTGTTCTTTCCATCAGTAATAATAACTTACATCCCCAAAATTTCATAAGAATCCCCAGAAATAATCATTTCATCCCCAATAATAAAATTTAGCATCCCCATAAATTTCATTGCATCTCCAAAAAATTTATTCCCAAAACTTTCATTCCTCATATTGTTTTTTGAATTACCAAAAATACTTTTGCATCCTCATAATCATCTTTTAGAACAAAATTTTAGAATGTCTGAAGCCAAAAATTAGAATCTCGCAATTGAAGAATTAGAATCTCTCAAGGATCAAGATAAACATCAAAATAAACCCAAAACAGTTAAAGAGAGTAGGGGCCCACCTGCATTTGTTACATCCCCAATATAATCGAAGTATTTTTTTTTCCATTATAAATTAGTTTCATGAACCCCACTTTTACATCCCCAAAAGATTCGGTTCATCCCCTATAAACCGATAATCCCTACATATATTATCATCCCCGAAAAGTTCACTCCATCCCCAAAAAACAGGTCTCCTAAGTTATCATTGGGATGGCATGAAACATTGGATGCTCACTTATTATTGTGGATGGAATGAAAATTCTGGAGATGGTACAGAAAGTCTTAAGGACTCCGTAAATAAGTTTTTCTACTCATAAAAATAGTGATCCCCAAGAAAAATCAGGAAACGTGGCTTTATTCGAAAGCCTAGCGTGACTGAAGTCTCCTTATATTTCTCCAAAATAATAGGGGCTATATGACCATCCAAGGGTTCTGTTTTTCTCCCCATAAAATCAGGAAACGTGGCATTAGTCGACAGCCTAGTGAGACCAAGTCTCCTTATATTTCTCCAAAATATTAGTACTGGCTATCATATATGGCCATTACTTTACAGAGTTCTGTTTTTTTTCTCCCTATAAAAGGCCGTATATGCAGACAAGTTGTGCCCTGCACTGCATGCATTCCAAAGGGTTGGGTGGTCCATCAAGTCATATCACGTTGGTTAGGTTAGCATAGCACCTTAGAGGGAGAAACTTTTGGATGCAATTTGGGTATAGTCCACATGGTACCTAACAGCCCATCTGAGTTGTTCAAATTAAACATGTTTTGAACGGTCGAGATCCAAATACACTCTCTCCTACTCAGCGAACCACTTTCTCTCCTCTTCCTCTTCGCTAATCTTCTCTTTACAAATCTGTTTGTGTTCCACGGTTTTAGTTCATGTGTTTACAGGTTTGAAGGATGAAAGGCAACCTATATAGGTGGTATAACTTCGTTATGTTTGGACTGCTCATTGTCCTTCACATGTGCGGTATTTATTAGGGTACTAAAAATACCGAGCATGCTATGGATTGGGAATCTGGTTGCTGGATTCTCAAGACAAAGTTAGATACGGTCTGTAACTTTGTCTTGAGAAACTAGCCAACAGATTTCAAATCAAGCATGTTCGTTATTTTTTGTTCCCTAGTATATATATAGCGTCCACATGAAGCAGGAGCAATCCAAGCATCACAAAGTTATACCAGCTAAATTTTTTGCCTTTCATCTTTGATCTCCTTAAAACATGTAAACGCACAAACCAAAACTGTGGAACACAAACAGAACTGTAAAGAGAAGATCACTGAGTAATCGAAAAGGAAGAGGAGAGAAAGTGGTCGGCTGAGTAAGAGAGAGAGTGTTCGGATATCGGCCATTCAAAACATGTATAATTTAGACAACTTGGATGGGTCTGGATACCGCCACATGGACTATACCCAATTTGCACCAAAAAATCTCTCCCTTAGAGGTGTTGAACTCCTGACTTCCTTAATTACTACCAGTAGTGTACCTTCTGATGCTGTTGGGCCAAAGGACGATCTGCATGTTTACCGGAGGTTCAATTCTGGTACGTGATCATGAACATAATTGTCGCAATCGCAATGTCATGCATGACATCATACCAAGCGGTTAGGGTATGTGCCTATAACGAGCTTAATTGGAGTCTTGCTTATAGCAAATCATGGGAGTTATTAATTGTAGATAACACGTAGGTGAGTAAATTTCTTTCCATATTCGATCTGAGCATTCCAAAGTTGATTGTTCTCTTTATTTTGTTCCAGCAACTGAAGCGATCGACTTGTAATGTTGCTTGGTAGTATATGCCATCAATCCAAATGTCTGAGAATTTACCGCAACATCCTCTAGAAGGAAACCTTTCATACGCGACAGCGAGGGTGTTGATACGCGACGGAGAGGGTGTTGAAGCTTTCAGTTCCGCATTTTGTACGTGTGGCTCTGCATGCTCTATCTACTGTTTTTTCCATCGGTTCCTCCTCTCCTCTCGTTTGCATGAAATACTTATTTCTCCAAGTTAAATGATGATAACTGTCCTAGCACTAGTAGCGTTAACATTCTTGTGATTCTATTCGTAATTTTGTTTGTGTGTCCATGTTTTTTGTGTTTCTTGGTTCTGACTTTGAGTTTTTTCGATATATAAAATTATAAGGAGTCGTAAAAAATAATAGTCTTACCGAAAAAAGAAAAGGAGTGTAAAAAATAGACGCATTCTTGGGAAGTTGGGTAATATTGTCAAAGGGATCTATGCAATCACTTAAGAAAATTTAGCAGAATTTCGGATTCACAGTCATGGTGTGCAAGGTGTTTTGAGTAATTTTCAAAAGCAAATCAGTTTTGTGTCTAGCTTGGCTAGGGAAAACAATCAAACCGTGTTTCAAGTATTAAAGTCGTTCTATGCAGCAAGAGCTTCTTATCCATTCAAGAAAAATTATCATCGGATCACTTTGGAGTTTCCTACATTTACAAAATGATAATACTTAATTAGTACATGTAAGCCAGTTTATCGACACAGCGATATGTGTTTTTTGTTACATTACGTGTTGTGCACCCCACTTGTCTCTTAAAATTGTTTAATTAGGTTTTCAATATGGAAAAATAATCTTCTAAGACTTTAACTTCTCTTCTCTAATCCTATAAAACGAGGCGAAGAACATATCGATTTGATATTATATATTTCCTGCGGTTAATATGTTAGTGTTTTTATTTATATTGGGCGATGATAGTGTTTAACTGATCTAACCAGTAGTTAATAGTAATGTTTACCACGTTCCTTTTTTAGTTTATCAGCCACTTTTAGGAAAACTAGAAATGAATTAACCTTTTCAATAATCATGCTGTCATGAACAAGACCAACAAAATTGTTAATTCTGTTGTTTTGGCCTTTATTTTATTTGCTCCTGCATAATGAACAACATAACGACAACGAATTTCTTCATTCTTCTGCTTACAAAAAGTGTGATCTTTGCGATTCTTTGTGCATATATGATAAAGATGTATCTTCACCGTTTTCATTTCTTCTCCCAACAACACCTGATTAGTGTTGGAGATGAATGCGTTATTGAAGGAGATTGAGTGAGCCTACAGTCCTATATATCCTTTTTATGTTATGGATAAATCTAAATTATGTTAGTTTATAATATGATATGGCCTAACACGTCTCCCAATGGACAGTTGATTGTTCCAGGAGTAAAGTTTCTCGAGTCTACACTTTTAACCGAGCACAAGTGAGCTTCATCTTTTGAAAATACAAACCTCCTCACAAAACGGCCGGACTTATAAAGCACATGATGACAAATTTTGGACACAAGGAGAAGATTGAAGTTGGTGGTGCAAGATAAATATAATTTTACACAATCCGCACTGCCAAATTCATTCTTCTTCTTGTATGAAAACTTTGTCAAGTTAATTTGATTGTGAGGAGACGTGTTAGGCCAAGTTTGATTGTGCTCTGTTAGAAATGTTGACTCAAGAAGGTTCACTTCCTGGACAATCATCTATCCATTGGGAGACGTGTTAGGCCAAACCATATCATATACTGACATAATTCAAAAGTATCCTTATCGTGAAAAGGACATATACGGCTGTATGTTTACCCAATCTCCTTCAATCACACATAAATCTCCGACGTTACTCCGATGTTTTTGGAAGAAGAAATGAAAACACTAAAGATACATTTTATCGAATCCGCGCAAAGAAACACTATAATCGCACTTTGTGTAAGCAGATCCGTGAAGAAATTCTTTGCCGCTATGTTGTTTATTACGAAGAAAGAGCAAATAAAAATAAATGCCAAAACAACACAATCCACAATTCTGTTGACGTTCTTCGTCACCACATGATTTTTATTGGATAGGTTTATTTCTGGCTTATTTGTACGGATGGTTCTCGAAGTATTATTGAAATGTCAATTTGGTCCCCAATATACAAATCGCGTCAATTGCATCCCCAATGTTTATAATGCATGTTTAAATGGTCCCCGGCACTAACTCCGTCCAAATTAACTGTTAAATGTAGGGGTATTTTTGTAACTTAGCTACAGTTATCCATTCTTCAACCTCAAACCCTCCACCCTGACCCTACCAAACACCCAGCCATGAAAACCCCCAAATCGCCCACTTTCCAATTCCTAGAAAAAGAAATGCAGAGAGAGATGTCAACCATAAAAAAAGAAAGATCCACAAGCCCCCTAAACCACCTCCGTCGTCATCATGTTCAACCCATAAAAACTCTTCAATCGCAATACCCGTTGCCCTGTTCAGTCCAAAAACCCTCCATCGTGGCTCCCAAACGCACCACCGCACCCCCGAAATACCATAGCAATCTCAATCGCAACCCTCTCACCAAACCAACACCAAAATCACAGTGCCAAAACCCAAAAACATCAATGCTGCCTCTGTACATCGGTACTCGCACATTAATTTGCTAGACAGAACAAAAAAACGCATCACATTAGTTAAACCACAAAGGAACGGAATTTCGACCTCTCTCTAGAATGAGAGTTTCTCTCTCTAGAATGAGAGCTTGTGCCCTACACTGTTAGTGGCTCCCTTTCATTACTGTACTATCGCACCACCTCCTGACGTCGTCCTTTTTTTCCCCGCTCCACCACCATATCCAATGTAGTCTTTATCCCATCCACCCTCTACCCATCCCACAGTTCCATCCTATTCTCAACCTTCACTCCCTTCCTTAACCCTTTCGTTTTTGTCTCTGTTCAATCCTCCTCCACATTCTGCCTTTTCCAGCCACCTTACCGCCAATCTTCCTATCTCTTCCTTCTTTCTTTCTAGCTCACGATGACTGATACTGAGATTCTAGATCTTGAAGAAGGCTCCGGCGAGACTGGCGAGATTCGAAACCTCTGTCTGGTGGGACGGATTCTGAGTCCTAAAAACCTAAACCCAATAGGTATCACAAATGTTTTCAAGTCTGCTTGGAAAACAAGAGCTTCGTTTTCCATTGTACCATGGGAAAACAATACCTTTCTGTTTCGTTTTGAAGAAGCTGAAGATAGAGACTCCATTCTCCAAGATGGACCGTGGTCTATAATGAACAGTCTGATGGTTCTCCAGCCATTAGAGGAGGGTGGAGCTGTCTCTGATCTGGAGTTTGAATACTGCCCCTTTTGGATCCAGATTCATGGTCTCCCAGTTGAAAAGATGACTAGGACAAACGCTGAAATAATTGGGAGAAGGTTCGGAAAGCTTCTTGCGGTGGAAACATCTGCCGATGGGGTATTACTTGGAAGAAGCTTCCTTCGTGTAAGAGCAGCAGTCAAGATAACAGAACCACTACCTAAGGGGTTTTGGCTAAGAAGAAAACCGGAGTCCAATGGAGATTTGTGGATCTCTTATAAATATGAAAAGCTCAGTGATTATTGTTATGCCTGTGGAAGAGTTGGGCATGATAATAAGAGTTGTAAGTTTGTTAATCGTGAAGATGGGATGAAGTCTGGGTATGGCCCGGAGTTGCGCACCGGGCGAGTAAGGAGATCAATGATTCCGATCGAGGTGATTCGGCAACAGGTAGATGAGGCAGAGATTCGAGTTAACCAGCTCCTTTCACGGCGGCCGGAGCTTATGTCGAGTAGTGGAGGAGCGCGTGATGATAGTAATGTTGCGGCGCGCGTGAAAAATCTTCTGCCCAATGAAATTCATTCTCAGCCTGAGAGAATGATGGTGCCACAATCCCTTGATCCTGTCGGCGTCCTCTCTTTGCCAGGTGGCAGTGTGACAAAGAATGCAGGTAATATTACTCAATTGCCATTAAATACAACTAGTAACAATTCTCTTCGGAATGATGGACCAAGCTGGACCCTTCTCCCTAAAATTAATGTCAGCCTAGAGAACACCATAAGCCCAAAACTCCCTCTGGCCCAATACTTTGTCACAGAACCTGAAAGCCCAAAGTCTGTTAACTCTGGTGGCATAACCCTTCCAGCCCAAGCCTCTGATGGTGATCGTAGTACGCCCTCAGATGTAACCAACCCCCCTTTGAACCTTGCCAACACCACTGATACTCACCATAGCCATATAAAACCATCCCATGCACCATGCCTGGATATCTCTCTCTCCACTATCTTCAAATCACTTGCAATTAAGAGGAAAGCTAGTGATGACCTTGAAATTGGTGAGAGATCCAAGATCCTTCGTCTCTGTGCTCCCGAACCACCTACACACTTACCCAAAGCCACCCCTAAATCAAAAACCCCCCGTACCTATCGTAAACTTGTAAAGGGAGGAAGGAAATCTAGCTACGGTGATGTTGATAATGGCTGTCCTGAAACCCACCAGTCTATTGGGAATCTGGATACGGAGTCGAATTTGGTCCCTGTTGAAGTGGTTATGGAGGAAATTGCTATTCAAAAAGGGCTGGTGGCTGGCCCCAATCAGCCACCTCCCCAATGTTGATCCTAACCTGGAACTGTCAGGGAATTGGGCGTACCTTGACAATCCAGGCTTTAGGTGATATGGTGCGTAAAAATCGCCCCTCCATCGTTTTCCTGATGGAGACAAAGAACAATAAGGTCAAGTTGGAGGCCATCCGCCGTAGATTTCATTTCGTCTTTAGTAAGTATGTAGAACCTGAAGGAGTAGCTGGAGGGTTAGCGCTATGGTGGAATAATGAGGTTTCTGTTGATGTTGAAATCTCCAATAAGAATATGATGCACACGATGATATCAACTCAGGCAGATTCTAGGTGTTGGGCTGCTACCTTTGTTTATGGATGCCCAACACATGCAGGGAAAGAGCAGATCTGGAATATGATTAGAGGAGTTGCTTGTTCGGACAGGGTTCCATGGTTATGTATTGGGGACTTTAATCAAGTGTTAAACGTAGAGGATAAAAGGGGAGGTAATCTTCCTAATCTTGGGAGGATTAGGGCGTTTCGTGAAATGCTGGAGGATTGTGGATTGACAGACTTGGAGTGTAAGGGACCAAAGTTTACGTGGAGGAATAATAGGAGTGATGGTGAGTTCATAATGGAGAGAATTGACTTAGCTTTTGCGAATTCGAAATGGAGAGAGGACTTTGACACAGCTATGGTATTGGTTGAAGTGGCTGTGGGTTCTGACCACAACCCTTTACTACTAAATACTGATCTCTCGCTGAACAAAGTTAAGAAACCTTTCAAGTTTGAGTCCTTTTGGACTACTGAGGAGAGTTGTAAGCAGATTGTTTCTAGTTCATGGGCCCAAAATGTGAATGGTAGTAATATGTTCCGCGTATGCAAAAAATTGAGAGGATGCAAAGACAAGCTCAAGGAATGGCACAAGAATAATTTTGAAGATTTACGATTACAGATTGCTGTGCTAAAGGACCGCTTGGCAGAGGTTCAAAAGAAAGCTGAGGCGGGGTTTAGTTCTGAGCTTTATATTGAGGAGAAAATTGTGGTAACAAAGCTAGCAGACCTTTGGCAAAAAGACTCGATGTTCTGGCACCAAAGGTCACGTGTGAATTGGCTACGTATGGGAGATAGAAACACTCGATTTTTCCACCTAACAACAATTCAGAGGAGGCAGCGTAATCAGGTTGTAAAGCTGAAAGATGAGAATGGCGAATGGCAAACGGACCCTGACCTCATTGCCAACACTATCCAAAGTCATTTTGCAAAGCTGTATGCCACTCCACCCAACAGGGAGTTTGAGGATATCTTATCCTTAGTGGATCCAATTGTAACCGAAGAAGTTAATGCTGCTCTTACAAAAGCTGTTTCTCTGGAAGAAGTTCAGAAAGCTGTGTTCCAAATGGGGTCCCTGAAAGCACCTGGATCTGATGGATTTCCAGGTATTTTTTACCAAAAATATTGGGATGTGGTTAGGGAAGATGTCTTTCAAGCAGTAAATGAATTCTTTCAAAACGGCCATATTCTAAAGGAGATGAACCACACTAATGTTGCTTTGATCCCCAAAGTCAATAACCCAGAGTCAATGAGCCAATTCCGCCCAATTAGCCTCTGTCGCTTCAATTACAAGATTGTGTCCAAGGTGCTTGCAAATAGACTCCAACCTTTTATTCATAGCTTGATCACTGAACAACAATCAGCTTTCATCCCTGGGAGGCAAATCCATGATAATGTCATTGTGGCCCATGAAGTGTTTCATTTTCTCAAACGAAAGAAGACAGGGGGAAAGTGTTATGTTGCCGTTAAGTTGGATCTTAACAAAGCCTATGATCGTGTGTGTTGGGATTTTCTTTTTTCTGTTCTTCAAAGAATGGGTTTCAGTGAGACTTGGGTAGGATGGATTAAGGAGTGTGTTGGCACAGTAAAGTATTCCATCAACGCAAACGGAGAGCAAGTTTGTAATATAACCCCCAACAGAGGTCTTCGTCAAGGGGATCCATTGTCTCCTTACCTTTTTCTCATTACGGTTAATGTGTTTTCTTCACTAATGAATAAGGCTACATGCAACAAAACATTGGCTGGTGTTCGTATGAAACGAAAGTGCCCTATTGTTTCTCACCTGCTCTTTGCGGATGATTCACTAGTTTTCTTGGAGGCCACACCAAAGTATTGCTCCAATTTTTGGGAATTGATCTCTTGCTTCAGTAAAGCATCTGGTCTGGAGGTTAATGCCCAGAAATCTAGCTTGTTTTTCTCTCCAAATACTCTGATAGGCACAAGGAATGAGATTAAGGCCCTCCTTGGGATGAACGAGATGGATGCGGACGCCAAGTACCTGGGCCTTCCCACTTTTTGGGGAAGATCGAAGAAAGAGTCTTTAGCGTTTGTCAAGGTTAAGATCATGAGAAAAATTCAAGGTTGGAATAAGAAGGCCCTCCCTCAAGCTAGTAAAGAAATCCTCATCAAATCAGTTGTCCAAGCTGTGCCAATGTATCCCATGTCTTGCTTCAAGATGCCTTTATCTGTGTGTGCTGAGCTGAATTCTATCATTGGTAAATTCTGGTGGGAGAATGGAGAACATGGAGGGAAGATTCATTGGGGATCTTGGGACAAACTAACCGCCCCTAAAGGATGTGGAGGTATGGGATTTAGAGACTTTGAATCCTTCAACTGTGCTCTCCTAGCAAAGCAATACTGGAGAATGCTATTGAATCCTAGTGCATTTTGGGTCAGTATCCTAAAGGGCCTATACTTTCCTAATAGGTCATGTATGGATGCAAAGAAGGGGAATGCACCATCGTGGCTCTGGAGTAGCCTAATGGAAGGGAAAACTTTGATTGAAAAGGGCCTTAGATGGAGTGTTGGCAATGGGGAGACTATTCATTTTTGGGGGGACAGCTGGATTCCTAGTTGGCAAGAAGGGAGAACTACATCTAACCCCCCCACTGACTGCGTATGGAGCAAAGTTTCAGACTTCATTGATAGACCTACCATGGCATGGAATGAAGGAAGGTTGAGGGGATGTGTATCCAAAGAAGAAACAGAAGCCATCTTGAAAATCCCCATCAGTCTTGTGGGAAATGATGACAGGATCATTTGGAAGCACAATAAGTCAGGGAAATATACAGTAAAGTCAGGTTACTACCAAATGTACGATGATAAATCCAGAAGGAAAGAGCAAAGGCCATCTTCTTCTCGAAGTATCCCCAGGAAGGTGTGGACAAAGCTATGGACTATACCCACTATCCCAAAGGTGCGTCATTTTATTTGGAGGACTGTTCGTAATTGGAATGCGACAAGGGAAAATCTGTTTAGGAGAAAATGCATTTCTTCCCACTTGTGCCCCATTTGTGAAGTAGAAGCAGAAACAATTGAACATGTTTTATTTAGGTGTTCATGGGTTGTTGTTGTATGGTTTGGGAGTGGGCTAACTTACTGGGTTCAAGAGCAGTGGACAAACACAGTTGATAAGTGGGTAGAAGAGATTTTGTGTGGAAGTTTGGCAAAGGAAACTGAACCAGAAGTGGTGAGCCTCTTATTTCAAACCTGTTGGGCAATTTGGAAAACAAGAAATGACAGTATCTTCAATGGAGTACTTCCTTGTCCTGAACGAACTGTGATGATGGCAAGCCTTGCAAATTCTGATTACCTCCAGGCAGTTTTTCAAGGTGCAAAGGGTCCGGAGAAGTGTAGTGAAACATACAGAGTGGGGAGATGGCATCCCCCGCTCGGTTCAGCAATTAAATTCAATTGTGATGGAGCATTCTCGTCTTCCCGCAGCAAGGCTGCATTTGGCTTTTTAGCCAGAGACAGTGGTGGACTAGCTCTATTTTGGAAGTCTGGAAAAGTGGTAGCATCTTCGGCCTTATTTACAGAAGCGTGGGCACTTCGGATAGCGTGTGGTATGGCAATGGATATGGGGATTAAAGCAGCAGTGTTTGAATCGGACTGTAAAGAGGTTATTGACTGTCTAACGAAGAAGAATTCTCAGTGCCCTTCGGAAATAGCAGTGCTAGTGGATGATATGAAATGTTGGGCATCTCAAAAGGAATGGAGCTTCTCATGGGTGCACAGAGATCAAAATCGAGCTGCTCACTGGCTTGCAAGAAATACTTTAGCTAGGAATTTTGTTTTTAATCCTAGTTGTATTGTGCCTGGGCTGGAGGACCTCTTAGCAATGGATAGGCCTCCTTAGTTTTGTTTTGTTTTACTGCTGTAATTGTCATCTCAAAAAAAAAAAAAGTTAAACCACACCACCACCACCACTACTACATATTACTGCAATAAAAAATTAACCATTAATTGGAAGTTGTAGCACTTCCAAACCACCAGCACTGGTGGGTGTCCGACATCGATAAAACGGAAAGGTAGTCAGCGGCAGATCTTCACCCGCGACGACCACCGGTTCTGAATGGGCTTCTAAAGAAGATTAGGAGTTTGCCAAAGTCACGCTAGATCTTCAATACGATAACACCGTTGTCCTTCGGAGCGTCGAGCCGGCCACGTTCGTCGACATCGACGACTGAGATCGCGATGCTGCCGTCTTTGTTGCCGGCAGAATTGACAATCCGGCTAGCGGATCGAGTAAGCTCCTACACTTCTCGCAAGAGTTGAAAGCGGGGGCGATGACATTTTAAGGGAATTTTGTGGGGTTTGAAATGTATTGGTGAAATATAGAATTTTAAGAGCATGAAACGATGGTCGTGGTGGAGGAGCTTTGACGTGTACGGAAGTGTTTGGGTTGAATTGGGAATCGATTTGGTTAGGGTAGAGGGTGGGTTTGAGGTTGAAGACGGGATAATTGTAGCTTAGTTACAAAAATACCCCTGCATTTAACAGTTAATTTGGACGGAGTCAGTGCCGGGGACCATTTAAACGTGCGTTATAAACATTGGGGATGCAATTGACACAATTTATATATTGGGGACCAAATTGACATTTTGATAATACTTTGGGGACCATCCGTACAAATAAGCCGTTTATTTCTAGTTTTCCTAAAAGTGGTAACCTGAAAAAAGAACATGGTAAAACATTACTATTAACTAACTACGGGTTCGATTAGTTAAGCATTATTTTCCCATATATATATATATATATATATATATATAACAGTTTCTTATGAACCACAATGAATATATAATGTCGGATCGATTTCTTGTTCGTTAAATTTGATAGAATTAAAGAGGAGAAGTTAAATTCGATTTGTTGTTTGTTAAATTTGATTCTTAATTGTGATTTTTTTTTTTTGTAATTTTGTTCGTGTGTCCTTTTTTTTTTTTTTGTGTTTCCTGGTTCTGACTTTGAGTTTTTGCACTATATAAAATTATAAGGAGTCGTAAAAAATAATAGTTTTACCGGAAGAAAATATTTGAACAAACTGTATTATAACCTAGATGGCTCTAAATAAACCTTCCATGTTGTTTAATTTATGATTTTAAACATAAATTAACCTTCCATTTTGTTTAATTTTTTTTTTGATAAGTCCATTTTGTTTAATTTGTTTACATAGCTCTCGATATCTTAATCATGCGCAATTTTTTCGTAGATGTTGTTTTCTATCAGATGTGCAGTGCATAATGAATATTTTGGATCACCATTATGAGCTTAGGAGGATTCCCAAAACATTAAGGCCTGAAAGGTCAATTGAACAAAATAATCATGGTATAGGCAAATGTGCATCTTTTCCTGACCCACTTCGATAATGATCACTTCCGTTGTATTTTTAGATCTCGTCTAGAATATTGACCTTAATTATAGAAATTGTGACCCAATATTGATTAATTTGAAACAATGTCGTTTGAAAATGTGTTGAAAATGTTTATCAATATTCACTTAGCATGATAATCAGCAGGGCATTGTTTAGCCTACCTTCATACAACTATCCATCCGCGTGTTCAGCTGACCTCCCCATACAACTATCCTTCCAAAATGTTCATTTTGCACATCTCACATAAAAAGATCTATGAAAAAATTAAACTAGATTAGGATTTATAAGCAAATGTTCGAAATCATGTGGAGATTCCAGGCCGGTTATACAATTTGTTCACATATGTATAAATGTTCGATGAAGTTAATTTTGTTTAATTACTAGTGTGGTGTTCTATGTGAGATGTACGGAAATTAAGAAATCCCCGTGTTAATCAGGAAATCAATTTCGAGAGAAAAGAAACAGCCATCTTGGAAGGTGGTGTGTAGCCTGGCCTGGCGCGGAGGTGTAGAGAGAAAGAGCCATCCTGGAAGGGGTGGTGCGAAACCTGGACTGGGGGAGTGTGCTGTGCAACTTCGTGCTGCTGTTTTGGGCTGAATTAGCTCAATCAAATGGCAAATGATTGTGTGCGGGCGTGCCAGAAAAGAAATAACTTCAAAGATGAAATTACTCTTTCCAAATTGATTTGAAATAACTAATCTCAATCAGGCAATTGTGTTATCCGTTCGATTACCTCAACTAAGAGGATTTTTCCTTAAGGTATCAACCAAATAAAAGATTGACGCGCTTCGAATCAGAAAAGATGATTGAACACAAACAAACCTGAATTTAATCAAAGGTAAATTTGTATGCAAACACTCTTAAGACTCTTCTAAGAATAATGCAGAAAATAAGCACACTGAATTTAATCAAAAGCGGACTTACAAACGACTATTCTTTGGTAAGAAAAAACTTACAAGAAAATAAGAGAACTTGAATTTAGATAAAAGCAATCTTACATGCAAATAAGCCTTCAACTTACAAAAAGATCCTACTTTAAACTAAAAACTAATCTAAGATAGATCTCTGAGCAATCATTTTGTATGAGTTGTCAGATGATATGAATTTTTTGTGGGGGCTTCTCTCTTCGCTTTACTTCTTTATTTATAGACACGGGGTCTGCCTTCGATCTCCACGTCTTCGATTGATACCCACGTTGGCCACATAAAACGGTTGAGGGGGCTTTCGAACGGTTACATTGATATTTCCAGAATTCTTTCCTCCCCTGCTTGCTTCGATCATGGTGTTCATGGCCACTTCCTGGATCGTGGTTCCTATTTTCAAGCAACGTGAATCAATGCAACACGTCTGCCTTCCAAAATGATTCCCTGCAATTGTGTCTAATTTCAGTTATAAAACAGGGCAGTGAGGACACCGTCCGATGATTATAATGCCTAAATCAACGGTTAGATCCAATAACCTCCCAAACCATCGTTTGATTATCACTCAAACGACACCGGTTCATCTTAAAACGACACCGTTTGTCATTAAAATAGTGTTTCCCTTAATTCCCCGCAATCCTCTGTAATTGATACTCGATTGGGACAGGTTCCATATAGCCACCGTACCGTTCGGGGCCACGTGGAATTTTTTCATTGGGTGGCACTTTTCAGGATGTAAACAGCTGCACAGCGTGCTGCATGGTCTCCAGCGAGGCTTTTCCGGCATCGGTCCGACGATCAGAGACGTTCACCACGTAGAGCTCGTCGATTTCCACATGTTCACCAAAAATCAGCTCTATCAAATATCGTTAAGGGCCTCATCGGAACATATATAACTTGAAAAAAAATGAATTTAGTGGTTTTGATCCAGTGTTTTGTATCCATTAGGATTTTTTTTTTTTTCAAGTATATATGTTCCGATGAGGCCCTTAACGACATTTGATCGAGCTGATTTTTGGTGTGCATGTAGAACTCGACGAGCTCTACACGGTAAACGTCTCCGATCGCCGGACCAATGCCGGAAAAGCCTCGCCGGAGGCCGGGCAGCACGCTGTGCAGCACAAAGCTGCACAGCACACTCCCCCTTTCCGCGAAACCTGGCGCCCAGGATCAAATGGATATTGCTGTGAGGGGGATGGGATGCGATTTTGGAGTGTGGACAAACACATACCCACCTCCTACCTAGTGACTCGGTCTCAGAATTTTTTAAAAACCATTCCCATATCCTATCTGATCCCCAAAAAAAATCATTGAATCCCTAACCCGTTTGGGACAGCGAGTCAGAGCTGGAATGATCGGATTGAATGAAATGGCCATTCCTTAAGTCAAATTTTACTATGACCGCCGTGTATTTGAACAGCGCCAGTCCATCTGGTTCCTCCATGATATACTATTTGGGCGTAGATGGACTTGATCTTTCGGTTTGGTATGTTGACTGACTTTTTGGGTCCTGTTTTTTTTTTTGTTTACCGTAACCGGTCATTATCAATATCTCATCGAGAATATTAATCGCGGTAAAAATTATATTGATAGGATACCGTGTGATATGATTTGAACTCATTTATATTTCAAAAAAGGAATTCCAATTCAAAAAAAACATATCAAACGATATCCAATTGGTATGATTTTTGGCGTGGCTGGTAATTCTCTATGAGGTCCAAAAAGTGCATTTTTTCGAACATTAATGCGAGCCCAAAAGGTCCCACAATCATGCCAAACCGCACGGTCTAGTCCCTCGATCTAGTGCATGGTAGTATAATTCTCACAATGGACAGTAAGAAAATTTTATCTTGATCATGATGTAATCAGTGTTCGAATAAATTCATTTTAATAAAAATGAAGAGTTCAACAAACCTACAAACTAATTATTCTATATTACAATGATGAAATCCCTATAAAATCCATCAAAGTGCACTACACCCGTCAATGTATTTAGTCACTACAGAGATCCTCTTATCCAATGACATAAGTATTTATTGGGATTGTCTTCTCCATAGTTCTCCGTTACTATATTTGTGAACTTATTGGCCAACATCTAAGATTCGAACCATTTATCTTATAGAAAACACACACAAAAAGTACGTTTGTTAAGAATTAGTCATTTGATTGCATATCAATACATACATGAATAAGTAAAAAATAGATTTTGTGAACTATAAGGTTTAAGTTTAAATTACATTTACCACTCATTTTGCATTATAAAATGAAATTGTTCACATCTTTATGAAACTTCTTTTCGTCAAAACTCCTAAGTCTCATGCCTTAACCTCCAGGTGCTATTAAGTTATTTGGGGCCACTGGAGATTTCGATTGTTAATTTCAGAATTAGTTGAGGTGCGATTTAACTGGCTTAGCTATTGGTAATAAAAAAGATAAATTACCAAAATTACCTCAAAGTTTTTACAAATTATAGATTGTCTTCTCACCTTTGAAACATTGCTACTTTCTCATGTCGCATAACAAATTACTCTTGTCGTGTAGAAAATTCTACGGAATCTATCTAGCATCACCAAATATTGATTATAATGGACTGAACTGTTTTTTCTAAGCTTGTAATTCACACATCTCTAGCCTTTCACAAGCTATAAATGACAGTGTGGTACATCATAATTAGAATTTGATTGTGTCAAATTTAGTCTATCAAATTTCCTAGGGCGCGACTATTCGCAACTCTTTATTTTCTCCCATAACCCATTATATTTCGGTAAGTTGTTGAAAATCATAAATAACATTTCGGTAAAGAACTGTTGAAAATAAGATTATATTTTGGCAACTACATGTCGAAAGTATGTTCAACTTTCGGTAATCAACTGCCAAACATGCATTTTTGATAAATAGCTGTTGAAAAAAATATCATATTTCGGTAATTGGATGTTAAAAATGTATCTCAATTTCGGTAACTAACTATCGAGTATAATTGAAATTTTTTAACGGGTTATGGGAGAAATAAAGGGCTGCAAATAGCAGTGCCCATTTCCTAACGTACATCACGTAAGGAGGTAATTCGTTATGCAACAGGGGCAATTTGTAATTCTCAAACGCGAGGGAGCAGTTTGTAATTTGCAAAAACCTTGCGGATGGTTTCGGTAACTTGCCCTAAGAAAAGTGATTTATTAGGGACATAAAAATGAGGGCGGCTATTCGCAGTCCCGTATTTTCTCCCTTAGCCCATTAAAATTTTCAATTATATTCGACAGTTAGTTCCCAAAATTGAAATATATTTTCAGCATTCAATTACTGAAATATAATATTTTTTTCAACAGCTATTTACCGAAAATATATGTTCGACAGTTGTTTACCGAAAGTTGAACATATTTTCGACATGTGGTTACCGAAATATAATCTTGTTTTCAACAGTTATTTACCGAAATTGTTATGTATAATTTTCAATAACTATTTACCGAAATATAATGCGTTAAGAGAGAAAATACGGAGCTGCGAATAGTCGCCCTCTTTCTTCCCCGTGTTTATCACATGGCTATTGCCTATTGGCGGAAAAAACGCTTTCTGTACCTTCAGGGTTTCACTTTAAACCGCGGGATCTACTATAGACTACTAGTAGCTTGTTGGCCCTGCGGCACGCAAAAGAAACGCATTTTCATTCCTTTCGGCCCAATTTCCAATTGTCACCCAAAAATTCCAGGGATACACTCATACGCCTTCGAACCCAATTTCTAAGACCACAATTCTAGAAATTGGGTACGAAATCTCTTGAAATCCGGAGACTAAGCTTCCAGGACCATGGGTAAATTTTGAAATATTTTCATCTTAAGCTTAAAGCTTCCAATCCCATAGATGCTACTGTCATCTACTTCTGCATCTGGATAGGTCAAAGTTTCAATTAAAGTTGTTGTAAAAGCAATTAAAAATAGGGTAAACGTTGGACAAACTTAAATTTTATGGTGCCATAGTCCATGAAAATCGAATATAAAGTTTCTCTCATAAGGCTCGTACGTGGTTTCTGATTTGCTGCGCGCATGTGGCTTGGCTTGGGGAAAGGGGATATGCTTGCCGTTATTTGCCAATTGACCTGTGATTTACTTTTCTATTTATTGTCTCAGTAGTGACAACAATTGGTCTCCACTCTTGGGGTACTGAATGCAGCTCAAAATGTGGATGTCCAGCCGCCTTTTTTCCTAGCATTGTTCCTAATTGATCTGCATTAGCTTGTTAGTTTAACTTCAGTTGTTATTGGCTTATTTTGATTCTGGCTAGAAGTTCTTCCAAAATTTTTATGAGGCTAATAATCTCCCTTTTCAAATCTACAGCCTAGATTTATTGGGTGCTAATTTCTCATTGATATCTTGCAGCTGTGTCCCATTGTACAACTTCAGCTATATATACAATTATCTCATGGCTTCTCCCAGGAGTTTAGTTGACAGGTAAATCAGTTGCTTCAGTTATTGGTTTGGCAATTTCTTACTTTCTTTTAAAACGCATTGTACAGTAACTTGGCAATTTGGCCTATTTATGTAGCCTTCTTGTGGTGCAACTTTCGTAATAAAAAGGAAGGATGCTACAATCCTAAGATGTCACCTGTTATACCAAGAAACAAATGGTGAAAAGGATCACAGGTTATGCATATATTCCTTGATTTAAATTCATCATCAGATTAAGTTTTTAAGATCATAAACTGAATGGAGCTCGTAAATGCTCATTTCCGGACACGTGACCGACACTCAATCCAAAATCTCCTACCTTTGCTCAACGTTTTGAACATGTTCGGGCACTAAATCTGATGCCTTTGAACAATCTTGGCAAAACAGACATCGGAGCAAATCTGTTGGTCTACAAGATTTGCAGCCATGTTGAGATGCTTAGTAGGTTTAGATGCTTAGTTTTGATTTTTATTTGGGGTTCTCATTTTTTTGGTTTGGATTGTTGGGTTTTGGATATGGGGAATTATATTTTTTGAGATGGGTCTCTATTTTCTAGCGTTAGATGTTGTGGTGTTCAATTAGTGCTTTCAAGTTTTGGAGTTGAGAATTAGGGCGGGCTCCACAAACTCGATCCAGGATTCAATTGGAACTTGATTTTTGACGGTGAATTTTCTATCCACATTAATTGTGATTGCTAGATTAATGAGCTGTGCACGTCTGATCAATGTTCTTTCCTTGTAGGATGGTAATTGAGAGAGAATCATTTGATTATTTTTTTAGGTGGGATTTGAAGCTGTATTTAAGAAATGGACAGAATTCAGCCACCCCTGGTAAGCATTTCTTCTTCCTTTACTTCTTTGATTAGTGCTGTCTGGTTTGGAAATGTGTGACAGAGATGTTTGACTTTTGCATGCTCTGGGATTACTTATTGTCCAATTTATGTGTTGAGTAGTGGTTCTTTTTCTTTTTGGTAGCAATAATCCTTGAATTATCTAGCAATGTTATCTCTTTCTACTTTTTTTAGTTCTTTTACAAGTTGTGAAATAGTAGTATCGAGAATGTATGAGCCGAAACGATTCTGGACCTCATAACAGTTAATAACTTCGTATTATTGAATTTGTTTGATTAGTTGTATAGTGATCAAGTTTATTTGAATCGTCTATAATCTAAGTTTTGTTAACTGGTCATTTTGGGGGGCAAATTTTCGACAAACTGTTCTTCCTATTTCAATTGGGGTCACTTGATGTGTTTATATTACCACTGTTTCAATGACTTTTTGATTGATCTCCTTTTTGATGTTCTATTTGAATAATGAAAAATTGAATATCATTGATAGCATACAAATCGTAACAGAAGCAGCAGATCAATTGAAATCACTGTCCATGCCATCTCTCTTGACAGCAGATCGTTTAGAAGCACTCCTTGCTCTACCACTGAACACTCCAAATAGAAGAAGCAAAAAAGCAGACCACACTTCAACCAGCTCAGCCTCCAACCCGGCAAACAACACTGCAGCAAACACCTCCCCAATAGCTCAAGAAACTCCAAGCAGCCCCAGCACAGACAAATGATCACCCTCCACCAGCTCCAACACTTCACAACCTTTTGGCATGAAGAAGTCACAGACCAACCACTGTTGCTTTATCTAAGTAGAACAAACTCTGCCTTTTGCTTTGTCTAACTCATTGGCAAATGTATAAAAACCCCTGTAGCCAAGGTGATCCAAGAAACCAAACAACCTCAACTCTCTTGTTCAACACAAAAACTTATCAAAATCATAACTACTACAAGCGACTATTTCTATTCATACACTTGACCAAATCTATTCATATAACCTTCACTATCATCTACAAAATCCATAATTTCAACAAAAAAACAAACCCATCTACACAACGGGCATGATTAACGTGATGTGCACGTTGGCACGCACCTAGTAGACTACTAGTAGCTTGTTGGCCCTGCGGCACGCAAAAGAAACGCATTTTCATTCCTTTCGGCCCAATTTCCAATTGTCACCCAAAAATTCCAGGGATACACTCATACGCCTTCGAACCCAATTTCTAAGACCACAATTCTAGAAATTGGGTACGAAATCTCTTGATATATGTGAATTTATGTGTATCTAATAGTTTCGGCCATAGTTGTATCAAAAATTATGTTTTAAATATTTGTGTGTAGGCCCATTTTAACCCTTAGCCCTACTATGTGTACACCATTAGGCATACACCAAATTTTTATTGTATTTTGTGGGATTCACTCTGGTGTCCCACACAAATGATCGTAGCAGCTCAAATTTTTTTTAAAACATATTTTTAAAGGGTCCTTGTAAAAATTCAACTTAGTCAGATTTGGTAAGGCTTGATCGATTTTTTGCTCAATTTTCTGTCAGCAAATTGAGAATTACGTGTAGAATCGATTAAGTCTTTACCGGTATCCGACTAGGCTAATTTTTTTACATTGATTTTTGAAAAAATTATTTTAAAAATAATGAGCGACTTCGATTATCACGCCCCAAAATGAGAAGTGACCAACCATGAACCACAAGACCAAAGCTCGTAGAATATACAGCCTAAAAGAAATTTTATAAAAACTCCCAAGTAAGGATCCACCAATCAGTCAACCATTTTTATTTATTCAGAACATCCCCAACCAATAAATTCCATAAAAAGAATGGGGCACAAACATCCCATGAACCAAATAAAATCCAACGTTCTAACAGTAATAAGAGAATCCAGATGTCTGACAAAATGTTTCAATGCAGAAGCGATAAAATAAAACACTAAACTAGGATGAGATACCTAAGGAGGTCAACAACGAAATCCCAGAGATACCGCCAGAGTCCTTACCTAACTTCCCAACTTGCCTGAAAAAGAAGTTGGAATAAATCCGTCAGCTGACGAGTTCAGTGAGTAGCAAAGCATGTATATTAAATACAGTTCCAAAACATGGATCAAAATAATTTACCATGTCAACATAAATTTGGCATATGCGGTGAATAACAAAATAATCCATTAATCCAATTAACGATTCATCCGATAAGTCTTAATGGTGTTCTCAATCCAATCTCCAATAACAATGGGAAATTACAACCAAAATCAATAGTACCAAGTGCCAGTGAATAAATATCGAAACTTAGAGTCACCACGAGTCAGCAGTCTGTAGAACTTTTTCCTAAGAATGATCCGGTCAATAACAACTGTTGAGCATTAGGGTCACTGGCCAAATCCAGTTTCTTCCCTTATGGCCAAAGTCACCCACACACAGAGAATTAATTTCCCTGGACTTCCAAAATATGTTCCCAACGATATCCACAAAATTCTCACCAAAAGATTATCCGAATAATAAATAGTTTCACCAATTTGCATGCCAATTTCAAGAACCAAATAAAACAAATACATTTTCCCAATTTCAATCATTAATTTTCTAAAACAATAATTTAAGGGATACGGGAAAGTTCGCAGTACGTAACATGTTTAACTACTCACTTGGGTCCAAAGGTAATATACCGAACAATGCGAAATGAAATTAACCTGAACAAAAGAATAATACGAACTGATCATCTAATCTGCAAATTACGCTGACCACAAAACTAGCTAGGGAATAATGTATCAATAAACTATCCAATCTCCAATTTAGGTTGCTAATTCTTAGTACCCAACCGAAACTATAAAACCCAACTTCTAAACCTTATTTTATTCCAACTCCAAACCATGATCTGTTCTTCACTTATCCAATATGTTCCTGCCAATAAAACCAAAACATGTTTCTCCCTCCAATATAATACACTAGTCATGCATTAAGACAAGATATATTGCACACCCATCTGTCGAGATTAATCATTATCAACAACACCCATGCACGCACCTCACACCGCACCACGTCGCACACACAAACGCACATGGCACATACATCTCTCAAACTCACCATAGCCTCACAAAAGGACAACCTCCAAACCCAATAATTTAACTCAACACTTGTGCGGCAGTGCCCAATCCATGGGCCTATCGCTTTGTGAAATGGTAGATCAAAAAGACGAGAGAAATGAAGTGAAATATTACCTCACGACTCCAAAGATAATCTCCTCTGTACTACGGCTGCTGCTCTTCTCGAAAGTCAGACGCTTCTTAAAACCAATCCTAATGAACTGGTGAAATAATATGCCCAAGTAAAATCCTATAACATGAAAATATCTCCTAACTTTATAAAACTACCCACTACTTCCTATATTATAGCTAATTAGTTAATTGGAATTAGAGAGAACGTAACACTATTTATAAAATTACCATCGGTACCACTATTTTACCCAAAATCAATCTCATACCCCAAATATTACAATCGTGTCAACAATATCCCTAGCTCGCACAACATAATTAGTTGGGACCCAATCATAACACCAATTAATAACAATAATATAACTGATCAAATAATGTGTGATATTCTGAAATAAATATTACAAAACGAGGTGTACATTTAGCGTACTAAAAATGCTACCCGCACAACCGTTGTATTGGTTGTGCTTGTAATTCTGACCGTCCAAATGTATTTGGATGGTCTATATTTAAAAAAAAAAAAAACTCTTCTAGAGAAGAATTTGAGCGAATTCTAGCCATTTATTAAAGTAACAAATAACTACAGATTGATTATGTGTTAGAATTTTATACAACTTTTATCTGTGTAGCACTTTTGTTAGTATCTACCAAATAGTTGTACTATTGTTTAAGTTCCGACGACATTGGCTAGCCGCCCCGTCCAGCCGTCCTAGTCCATGAGTGGTGAATCGTGCGAAGGCTAGCTCTAAAGGCCAAGCAAGTCAAAGACGCGGTGATGGAGACGCGGAAGTAGATATTGACTTATTGAGCCCTTAATCAATCGAGTGGTGCTACAGGTCCCGATGGGAGGAATCCCAATCGGAATTCCGACCAGGTACATTTTGGCCATCAGACGGTCGATTCGAGCCGTTCAAAATTTTTAAAAGAAATCGAATGGGCCCTTGCTGAAATAAACGGCATCCATCGTGTGTAGATGTCCGATCCAAGCACTCCATTTTTGGCCGATCCAAACACAAAAATGGAGTGCTTAGATCGGTTACCTACACATGTCGAATGCCATTTATTATCGCGAGAGCCTACTTGGTTTTTTTTTAAAATTTTTGGATCACTCGGATCGGTCATTCGGTGACCGGAGTGTGCCGACGGAGCGTCAAAATTCCGAACAGGATTTTGGGTTGGTAAGCTTAGACTTTCCGTAATCAATTAGGCCCCTGCCGCTTCTACTTTCCATTGCGCTACTGCGCTTTTAAACACACACCATTATCACCACACTCTCCATACACAGTACACACACGGCAGAGAGAGAGAGAGAGAGAGCACTGCGTTCCCTCCTCCGTTCATCACCTTCGGTCATCTCCTACTCCGCCGCACCACCTCCACAGCCATCACCTACCGG
>BPLS01020645.1:5727-36695 GCA_019656275.1 Rhododendron kiyosumense | reverse complement strand
TACCCGAGTGTTTTTGAACGTTTGGGCAATTCATAGGGATCCTGAGGGTTGGGATGATCCGTCCGAGTTTAAGCCTGAGAGGTTCTTGAGTGATGCTAGTGAATGGGACTACAATGGAAACAATTTTAAGTTTCTACCGTTTGGATCAGGGAGGAGAATTTGTGCTGGGCTTCCCTTGGCTGAGAAAATGGTGATGTATGTGTTGGCTTCAATTTTGCATTCATTCAATTGGAAAGTGCCGGAGGGTGAAGAGATTGATCTTTCTGAGAAGTTTGGGATTGTTATGAAGAAAAGCAAACCTCTGATTGCCATCCCCACGCAAAGGTTATCTAGCTTGAATCTTTATGCATAATGCAGAAAGCATGCTGCTTCTTTCATGTGAAGTTGTTTAATATCCTCTGCTGTTTGGTAATGCGTATATTCGATATTGTAGAACACTCAGTATTGTATCTTAATAAGTATTCTAATTTCCTTCGAAAATAAAAGGCCGAAGCTCTTGAACTTTACTTCCCAATTGTTTTTTCATTTTCACTTCCTTGAGTGTTACTGCGACCTTGACAATGAGCCAGATAACATTATTCATCTTCTGGCTCGCACACAAAAATAGTTGTATGTCTTGCTTTCTTGTGAACAGAAATCAAACAGCCCCTATAAACAACTACAGCTGTTGCAAGACCGATTCATAGTCATCTCGAACTGCATTAATCCAAGCCTACAGCAACTACAAGGGTGAATTTTCTACATATATTGCGCATGGATGAAAGCAAGATAAATACTCCGTAAGAAAAGCACAACTTCCAAAATGTTGAAATCACCCACAACTATGTGCAAGACCCAAATGCAGTTCTAGGCTTCATAGGCTTATTAGCCCTAGTCCACCAACATGAGTTGAATTCCCACAAACCCCATCAAAACCAGCTAGAAAAACTTACAGGAAACCAAGAAGTTAAATGAACCATAAACTGATTTTTTGAGATGCATGCGAAAAGGAGTGTGCACAGAGAGAGGGGGGTTGGGTTTTGAGACCTATGCGAAAAGGACGCAGCTTCTCAGTAGTTTGCATTCTTCCGAGAAACTGCACCCTGGGGAAGTGGGTCTATTCCTGGCTAGTTGCCGGGCCTAATTCAAATGATTGGTTCTGTCAATTATGTAGATCACGTCGAAAAGCATGTGTGATTTAAAGTCATGCTAATTGGATATCAATGAGTACGTGAATGGAATAAAAAAATCAAAACTGAATCTTGGTGGTTCTGATCTAGTGTCTCCGGAACATCATTTTGATTTTTTTTTTCTCCACTCACATTCTATTTGGTCTCCAATTAACATGATTTACGCTACAATTATGTGTTTTGACAAGATCTACAATATGGACGTAACCAATTATTGAACTAGGTCCGGCAATTGGCCAAAATGGACCCAACTGCACTATGCAGTTCTCAGCAAATTGCCTAAAAGTCGTAAACCCCGTTCGTTTTAGTATTTTGGATTTGAATTTGTAGGTAATGAGTGTAGAGAGAAATAAAGGTAATAATTGGAGAGAAATAGAGAGAAAATGAAAGTAATGATTGAAAAAAAATAGGATAATGATTAGAATCCAAAATCCAAAACCCTTAAACAAACAGGGTCGTAATGATTTCTCTAGAAAATGGTATGATGTCCGCATTCAATTGTCCTTGGTCAAGACCCACCCTTAAGCATTTGCTTCCTCCTAGGTCTCAAATTTGAAACTTTTGATGTGCTATAAATTCTTGTGAGTTCGAATTTTACAAGATTCATCAAAACTTTAATTTGGGCTCGTTAGTGACGCCGGAATTAATCATTCAAAATTTAGTCGAGGTACACGTGAACCAGGGATGGTGTTGTGCACCCGCTGCACAACATCATTTTGTGCAGCATCCGAGCCGTCCGTTCGGCAATCCCATGGTCCAAATTTCATCTCGGCAATAAACAGCTCGGATGCTACATGATGGAGATGAGATTTGGACTGTCAAATTGCCACACGGATGGCTCGGATGCCGCACAGCACCGTACGGTGCGGCAGGTGTGTAAGATGACTCAGACACCAGAGTTGTCAAAAATTTGCTTCTAGCCATGCGGATCTAACGTATTTGCTATATCTCTATATATTTGCAGAATGATTGGGTTTTTTAACCCTCTTCTCCTTCCTCCATTCTACGGCAAGATAATTTGTCTTCATTCTGGTAAGCTCTTTATAATTTGTTTTCATTCAAACTTTCACTCTCGTTGGATATAAAGGCTTCTGCCTTACCACTTGCAATCATTCAATCTTTGACTTACATTTCCCATTTAAGTTCGTTGTATTTGCCTGTTATTTCCTGGAACTTTCTTACAAAATCCATTTCATCCTTTCCTTATGCTCTTAGCCAAATGAGTGGATGAAGAGGCTTGCCTTACCACTTGCTATCATTCAACCTTTCACTATCGTTGTCAAAACAAAAAATCCTTTCAACTAGTAGCAAGTTGTATATTTGATTGTCCTTAGCTTCCTGAAAAAACACAGTTTCTTAGTTCTCTCACAATGATTTCAGATGTTTTACACAAGCTTTTATCCACCATCTCCAGCCAATGGACATGGTGGGGGTTTGTCACCAACCAGAAAGACGAGCTCACTCGAGCAGTTCTTACAATCTCAATTATGTTACTACTATCCATATTCTTCTACCTATGGACATTTCACAAGTCAAGAAACCAGATTACAGCTCCATTGCCACCTGGAACCCTGTGGCTTGCCTATAGTCGGATACCTCCCCTTTCTAGACACAAACTTGCACCGTCAATTTGCCGAATTAGCTAACCAATACGGCCCAATCTACAAGCTATGGCTCGGGAAAAAACTGTGCATCGTGTTAAACTCACCGTCTCTAACAAAAGAGGTCGTTCGCGACCAGGACATGATTTTTTCAAGTCGTGACCCTCATATTGCAGCATTAGCTCTCACATATGGTGGGTTCGATATCCTGTGGTCTCCATACGGCCCCTTCTGGCGCACCATTCGTAAAGTGTTTGTCAGAGAGATGTTGAGTAACACTAGCTTGAAGGACACATACAGTCTCCAAAGAGACGAGGTCAAAAAGACTATCAGAGACTTGCATAGCAAGATTGGCATGGCCATGGAAATCAGCGGAGTTGCATTTCTGATGGAATTTAACGTGGTAATGAGCATGTTGTGGGGATGCATGATTGATAGCCAGAAGGCCGAAAGCGTTGGGACCGAGTTTCGAGCCCTGGTATTTAAAATCATCGAGCTAGTTTCAAAGCCGAACGTGTCTGATTTCTTCCCAATTCTTGCTAGGTTTGATGTGCAGGGAGTGGAGAGGGAAATGAAGAGGCTGTCGAAATGTGTTGATTGAATTTTTGATTCTCTACTAGAGTCGCAAACGAGAATGAGTAAGGGAGAGGGAGACCAGGAGGATGGAATGAAGAGCAAAGGGAGGAAGGATTTTATTCAGATCCTGTTGGAACTCAAGGAGCAGGAAGATGCTGCAATACCAATCACTCTGCAACAAATTAAGGCCCTGTTGCTGGTAATTACTTTTGTATGGTCATTAAAGTTCAGTTTTATTTTACTTGTAACGTTTTGCACACTGGAGTCTGTGTAAGATACAGCTTCCTATAAGATTCTCCCCTCAAAATAGTTTAAATAAGCTGAAATATTTCTTTAATTATTCAGAAGCAAAGAGATTGATAATTTCAGCTTCCATTTAGAAATTATAAGCTTTTAGCTGAAGTAAGTTGTTACAAAAAGGTCCTTAGTAGGTCTCATCAAGATGTTCTTTGCCATGACTTTTTCTTCGAGTCTTACGGCTTCCTTTGGATCATGCAGAAAACAAAACAGGTGGAGAAACCTATTACACCATCCAATTATAGCATCTTTAGAGCATCCCAATGGTTGGGGCAATTTTTTAACAGCCAGACCCATTTTTGGCGTGCTACCTATTTGGTCAAAATTTGGCGAAAGTGCTCCAACAATGCTAAAGCCATTATTTGGCTGCTACCACTTGCAACCGTTAGATCACACTCACCTGTAAGGCCATCCACAGTGGTATAATCAAAAAAGGATAACCAAAAGTTGACACATCAGCTTTTGATTATTCACTTAAGAGATTGCTAAGTTTAACAATGTTGAGCTTCACAATGGTTGCTTCTAGTCCATAACCAAAAATAAGGGTCCACTACAATTTTACTCTCTCTCCCCCTTTGTTTCATGCCATTCACTTCCCTCCATTTATGTTTTTTTAAAGCAAAAATATGACGATTCCCTCTCTTAATTTTGGAAAAAAATCGGTGACTTTCGTCTCTCCTATTATGAATTTTTTTGGGGGAAAAAAAATAGAACGGGAAAGAATAGTGAAATATCTTAATCCAGCGATGATAAGTTGAATTGTAGATGATCGAGAGATATGAGCTTCACTTTTTGAGGGAAAAAAAGAGAAATAGTTTGTGGGTGAAGTGAAGAAGATATGGAGTAGGCGAAGAAGAGAAGAAAAAAATATCAATTGAAACACGCGTGGAATCCACAAATTTTGATTATTGAAAAAGATTGCTAGTTTTGGTTATCCAAAGCCCAAAATTTGATTATTTTTAAGGATGTTGCTAAGTTTAATTATACTACTGTAAGCCATCTTTTGCACCAACATTGTTAACTTTAAAAACAATTAATTTTTTATTATACCACTGTGGATAGCCTAATAGCCATTGGATTGCTATTACATGTCATTAGATTACCACCCTTGCAAAAAAAAAAATGGCCTTGGCCATTTACATGGCCAGATTTTGCCAAAGAAATTGCCATGCCATTTTTTGGCTCCCAAAATGGCTTCCCATTGGAGAAGAGAATTTTGGGTTTCCATTGGAGGAGAGAATTTTGGGCTTCCCAATGGGGGAGAGAATTTTGGGCTTGAAGCCAAAATATGGCTTTGACTCCCAAAATGGCTTTCCTTTGGAGATGATAGTGTGATAAGTTTTTTTGTTACCTATTTTATTTCCTCCACAAATCCATGATTCGCTAACAAGTCTGACGAAGAAATACACTATTTTGACATAATAATTGTTGCCATTTAATTTACATATCCATACAACCTAGATGGTTTTTTATTTCTCAGCAACAAGGGTGGAGGAGGTGGCGAAGCTCCTTTAGGCGCGATCATAAAAACTTCAAACCTGCATGGAGTCCGGTGAGAGACCAATCACCCATAAGTTTCTACCAATCTACCGAGTGCCAATAGGTCATAGTCGGGCTAGCAAGATTTCAAGAGATAGGTGCGGCGTCCGCACCACTTGAACCTTCACCCCCTGGATCCAAACCCTATGGGGGTGAGCCATTTGCCACTAGGCTACCACCCCGGTGGTTTAGGCTAATACCCACTAGATGACAAGAACACTGCTTGACCGATTTCTAGACCTAATATAATGGGTTGCCCCAAGCGTAGGGCTGAGACCGACGTAGCACAATATCCGGTAAGTCCGGAGTCGAATCCACAGAGACGGTGATGTGTGCTTACTAAAAATTCGGGTTTGTTAGGATCGACACACACGCACACGATTTACGAGTATAAACAGTAAAGAATAAACACAAAGATATACGTGGTTCCCCAAAACCGGGTACGTCCACGGGAGCGAGAGCGGCTGCTGTTCTTTATTATCACAGTAGTGAATTAGGGTTTACAACATAGAGTATTTATACCGACTCTATTCTAACCCTAATATGGTATTTGGTCTGTATCCCAAAAATACCCCTGTACGTACCGTACTGTACCGCGTTGCCCCCCACACCCCCCAATTACGGATCCATGAGCCACAATTCTAACAATCTCCACCTTGGCGAATTTATTCTCACCCATTCAGAAGATAATCATCACCATCCAGTAAGTTGGGGGGATGCCTCCCTTTTCCTAGCACCGGGAGACATTAACCAAGTTCAAGCAATGCTCGAACTTGTCTGCAGTAACCGTCTTTGTCAACATATCAGCTGCATTCTCAGAAGTGTGCACCTTTTCCAATATCAAATCACCTGCATCAATCAACTCTCTCACCTTGTGAAACCTCACGTCAATATGCTTGGTTCGAGCATGATATACTTGATGCTTTGCCAAATAAATGGCACTCTGACTGTCACAATGCAACTGAACTCCACCTTGATCTATGCCAAGCTCCTTAACAAACCCTTTCAACCACAATGCTTCCTTAGCAGCCTCAGTCACCGCCATATACTCAAACTCAGTAGTAGATAGAGCCACAAGAGGTTGTACCATGGATCTCCAACAAATAGGCCCACCTACAAGTGTAAACACATAACCAGTTGTAGACCTTCTGTCATCCAGACCCCCAGCATAATCCGCATCCACATACCCCACAACTGAAATCTGATCCCGTTGTTTGCCAAACATAATCCCACGATCCGAAGTACCTCTCAAGTATCTGAACATCCACTTGACCGCCTTCCAATGATCTCTGCCTGGATTGGCCATGTACTTGCTGACTGTACTAACTGCATGTGCCAAATCGGGTCTTGTACAAACCATTGCATACATTAAGCAACCCACTGCACTCGCATAAGGAACCTTCGACATATCCTCAATTTCTTCATCTGACACAGGACACTGAGCTGAAGATAATCTGAAATGACTTGCCAATGGAGTGTTGACCGGTTTGGCATTAACCATACTAAACCTCTCCAACACTTTCACCACATAATTCTTTTGAGATAACCACAACTTACCAGCTGACCTATCTCTGCGAATCTCCATCCCAAGTATCTTCCTAGCGGCTCCCAAATCCTTCATGTCAAACTCTTTACCTAATAAAGACTTCAACCTATTTACCTCAACCATACTCCTTGCAGCAATCAGCATATCATCCACATAAAGAAGCAAGAAAATATAGGAACCATCATCAAGACTCTTAACATAAACGCAACAATCATACTCACAGCGTGTGTACCCAATCCGTATCATGAAAGAGTCAAACCTCTTGTACCATTGTCTTGGAGACTGTTTCAGCCCATAAAGTGACTTCTTCAACTTACAAACAAGATGCTCAGTCTCTGGCTGCATGAACCCATCAGGCTGCTCCATGTATATGACTTCCTCCAAATCACCATGGAGGAAAGCCGTTTTCACATCCATCTGCTCTAACTCCAGATCATAGCTAGCCACCAATGCCAAGATAATCCTGATTGACGTATGCCTCACCACTGGAGAAAAGACCTCATCAAAATCAATCCCCTTCCTCTGTGAATACCCCTTTGCCACTAACCGAGCCTTGAACTTTTCCCTCTCCTTTTCTGTTGCTGCCTCTTTCCGCTTGTATACCCACTTACAACCCACTGGCTTCTTTCCCTTGGGCAGTTCTTTCAACTCCCAAGTCTTATTCTTATGCAAAGACTCCATTTCCTCTACCATGGCTTCCATCCATCTATCCCTTTCAGAACTTGTGATAGCATCCTGAAAAGTAGACGGATCCCCACTAGTAGTAGTCAATGCATAAGAAACCAAGTCCTCAAACCCATACCTCACCGGTGGCTTGATAGTGCGCTTGGTTCTCCCAGCGGCCAAGTTTTGCTGCTGCTCCTGCTGCTGCTGTTGATCAAGCTGTTCATCTGGCTCTGTATCACCTCTATCAAAACCTTCCAGCTCAATCTGTATGCCCTGCTGTCTGCTGCTCACTTCCTCTGACTCAGCTTTTTGAACCTTTTGATGTGCCTTGACCATAGAGTCCTCATCGAATACCACATCCCTACTAATCACCACCTTCTTTGACTCTGGATCCCAAAGCTTGTACCCTTTGACCCCTTTCTTATAACCAAGAAAGATACATTGTCTAGACTTCGCATCAAGCTTTGACCTCTCATCATTGGGAACATGAACATAGGCTGGACACCCAAATATTCTCAACCCTGAGTAGTCAACCTCTTTCTCTGTCCACATCTCCTCAGCTACCTTCCCATCCAAAGCAGCACTCGGTGACCTGTTTATGACAAAGCATGCCATACTCACTGCTTCTGCCCAAAAAACCTTCGGAAGTCCCGCATTCAATCTCAAACACCTTGCCCTTTCTGCAATGGTTCTGTTCATCCTTTCTGCCACCCCATTCTGCTGAGGTGTCTTTCGAACTGTAAAGTGTCGCTGATTCCCCTGTTCCTCACAAAACTTCAGAAAAGGCCCATTCTTGAATTCCTTCCCATTATCTGTCCTGAGGCACTTAATCTTTTTCCCTGTTTGGTTTTCCATTTCAGCTTTCCACACTCTGAACTTAGCAAAGACTTCAGACTTGTGTTTCATGAAGTACACCCAAACTTTTCTCGAAAAATCATCGATAAAGGACAAGAAATACAGAGATCCTCCTTTCGAAGCTACTCTCACTGGCCCCCAAACATCTGAATGAACGTAGTCAAGAATTCCCTTTGTTCTGTGAGTTGCATTCCTAAACTGCACCTTACACTGTTTCCCCAGAACACAAAACTTGCAGAAATCCAATTTACAAGATTTAACCCCTTTCAGCAGATCCCTCTTATGCAGCTCTAACATCCCACGCTCTCCCATATGTCCCAACCGCATATGCCAAAGCATGGTATCATCAGTATCATCTATTGTAGTGACAGCAGCTCCACCTACAACTGTACTCCCTACCAACTTGTAGATATTTCCAGGAACCTTGGAACCTTTCATAATTACCATGGCACCCTTCGTTACCCTCATAACTCCACCTTCTGTTTTATAACCACAGCCGTTAGAGTCTAAGGTTCCCAACGAAATTAAATTCTTTCTCAAATCTGGAACATGTCTAACATCCCCTAAAGTTCTCACAACACCATCAAACATTCTGATCTTTATTGTGCCTATTCCTATGACTTTACACGATGCATCGTTACCCATAAGAACATTACCACAATTCACTGACCTGTAGGTGTTGAACCAATCCTTGTTAGGAGATACGTGAAACGAACATGCTGAATCCAGAATCCATGAATCTGCCAAGTCATTCTGACCGGCTGAGACCGAAAGCATATCACCATCATCTGATTCCTGCTCCACAACGTTTGCAGAAGTTGATGATCCATCTTTCCTCTCCCCTGCCTTTCCCTTCTTCTTCCAGTCAGTTCCCTTTCCCCTCTGCGGACAGTCTTTCTTCATGTGCCCTGGTTCATGACACTTGTAACACTTGAACTCAAACGTGCCCTCGGACCTGTTCTTTGACTGAGACCTCCCGTGCCCCGAAACTGATTTACCCCTCTCCTTCTTCCTGCCTCGATCCCCGTACCCCTTAACCACCAGACCTTCACCCTGCAGCGATTCTGTTTGTTGCTTGCGTTGATTATACGCCAGAAGGGCTGCAGTGACTTCCTCCAGTTCTAGGGTTTCTTTCCCCCAGAGTAAGGTTGTAACTAGGGTTTCGAGAGAAATCGGTAGTGAACACAGTAACATCAGCGCTTGGTCTTCCTCCTCAAATTTTACGTCAATCCGTTGCAGGTCGCTCACAACCTGATTGAACGTGTTGATATGCTGAATCAAATCAGCCCCCTCGGCCATCTTCAACCCAAACAGTTTCTGCTTTAGAAACAGTTTGTTCGTCAACGATTTTGACATATACCTGCTCTCCAGTTTGGTCCAGACCCCAGCCGGCGATTCATCACCCAACACGTGATACATGACTTCGTCTGCAAGACACAGACGAATCGTACTCACCGCCTTCATCTGGAGTTCTTCCCAATCGTCATTCGACATGGCTTCTGGCTTCGCCTTCAACCCCTTGTACAAACCCTGCTGCACCAAGAGATCCTTTACCCGCTGTTGCCACAATCCGAAATTCGAAGTTCCATCGAACTTCATCACATCGAACTTCGAAACAGACGAACTCGATGACATCGTTCTTCTGTGTGATCTTAAAAACAGCCTGAAGCTCTGATACCACTTGTTAGGATCGACACACACGCACAGGATTTTCGAGTATAAACAGTAAAGAATAAACACAGAGATATACGTGGTTCCCCAAAACCGGGTACGTCCACGGGAGCGAGAGCGGCTGCTGTTCTTTATTATCACAGTAGTGAATTAGGGTTTACAACATAGAGTATTTATACCGACTCTATTCTAACCCTAATATGGTATTTGGTCTGTATCCCAAAAATACCCCTGTACGTACCGTACTGTACCGCGTTGCCCCCCACACCCCCCAATTACGGATCCATGAGCCACAATTCTAACAGGGTTGTTATAATTTAAATGAGCTCTTAGGTAGCCACCCCTTGTATGATTGATTGAGATTAACTAAATCTAGGAATTGATTATACTTTTCAAATAATTAAAAGAAAGGTACGGTTGTAGGGCTCATAGCACTCGCAACCAATCCAGATTAACCTGCTCCATTCGATGTTCTTAAAAACGTTCAATTTATGATTGGAAAAGATACCCCGCAAGATGCGAAACCCTGTGGTCGCCGTTTACCCATGCGCAGCGGAGAATGAGTTTTGGACCCCCATTCCCCCGTTCACATGGGCTCCGACAATGCCCGGGTTTGTCCGCGGGAAGTATTTTTCCAATCTTAAAAATCATTTTTACATTGTTTGAAAATAAGAGCAGTGCCTGAACTGGCTACGGTGTGCTAATCACCCCGCAACCCTACCCATACGACTACTCACTCATTATTAAGCAATAAATAAAAGAAACCCTAGATTGCATCATGCTTTTATCACTTGGAAAGAAAAACAACTGAAAGATTAACACTAAAACAAGAACCATGAGCAACTTTAAATAAGAACAAAACGTAGTACGAGTTACCGGAAGATAATACTTGAACAAATCTTGAAAACTTCTAAAGAACGGAACTCTAAAACAAAATAACTAAGAGATAAAACTGCTGAAAGAAAAATCAAACCAAAAGAAACGTGACAAGGCAGCCCCGTTGTTTGTATTCTCGGCAGCCCCGTACTTCGTCAGTCCAGAGATTCGTGCGCAGCTTTCTTTTATTTCCACGTAACCTACTGACTGCAGTAGGTGAATTGTTTATACGGTAAATTGGGCTAGGGTCCGTTTTGAAGGTGGTTTTGGGTGTTTAGTCCAGCCCAATGTATAATAGTGGTGAAGGTCCATTAATGTAACATTTATGAGGTCTACAGTCCATTTTAAGACCAAAATGCCCTTATTGGCTTGTATATATAACGTGTTATTTTTAAATTTGGTTCCCTGGTTCAACACAACGCGGGCGCCGTACTGGAGATACGTTTTCGTTTCTGGATCTCGAGCAGCACGATCACTCCTGGTGCGCCTCTCTCTCTCTCTCTCTCTCTCTCTCTCTCTCCTGCGATCATAGCTCAGTTGTCTCGATCACAGCTCAGTTCTGGATCACGATTACTTTAACGATCTGAATTCTGTTTTGTGATCACAATCACTTTCACGATCTCAATATCTTTTGTCTTCGGATTTTTTCTGTAATGATGTTTCTTTGTTGCTCTGTTCTTCTCTGTCTCAGTATTTGTTTTGATTTTTACTGTGTTCTTCTATTTTTGTGTTTATACAGTTTATTTGCTGAGATAACGTTATCTATTGCTTTATTATGGTAGATACTAAGATTATTTTTTGTTGAGATAACATTATCTATTGCTTTATTCTGGTAGATATAGAAATTATTGTTGCTGAGATATGTGTATCACTGTGAACTGAATTTGCTGAGATACTGTTATCTCTTTCTATTTTTGTTTATTGACTGAGATAGCATTATATCTATTTCTTTGTTTTGGTAGATACTGAGACTGTTTTTGTTAAGATAACATTATCTATTGCTTTGTTCTCATAGATAGACTACTTTTTTTAGATATGTGTATATGCTTTGTTTATTCTGATATAATGTTATCTGTTTGCAGACTGGACTGTTTTTTGAAGTTGAAATGGATTCTTCTATTCTTCTATTGTGCAAATATGGATCCTACAGTTTTGTTGTTAAGGTGATAGAAGGTTATCAATTTGAGGATCTTATTGGAAGTATTTCTAACAAGTGGAATGGTTTGGTATCAATGAGGTTATTGTATTCTGTTTGTGATCATCTTAATATACTCCTTGACGATGATGATGATTTTCGTAATATGATGGATTTAGCTGCTGCATATGGTGCTCGTTGTGTTGAGGTATCTGTTGAAGATGGTAATTGTAGAGTTAGTAGCTGTTTTGAAATCGGTGAAAGTAGTCGTAGCAATGAAAATGGTGGAGTAACTAATAGTTCGCATTCTGAAATTGTTGAGGATCCTCTTGAAAAATTTTGTCCTCATCATGAGACAAAAAGACTTTCTGCTGATTGGGCGTATTTGATTAGTCATGTTGGACAAGAATTTAGAGGTGGTGTTAAGCATTTTAGGTTATCTTTGTGTAAGTATGCAATTGAAGTTGGATTTAGGTTCAAGTATTTGAAGAATGACCAATCAAGAGTGACAGCTGAGTGTGCTTTTAAGGCAGATGGGTGTAAATGGTTTGTTCATGCAATGCTAGACAAATCAAATCTTTTTTTTTGCATTAAGGAGCTTGAAAAAGAACACAGATGTGGAGCTACAATTTGTAATTCAAAAAATTCTCGGATGTCTTCAAAGCTTGTTGCGGAAGAAGTTCTTGATGAAGTTCGTTCAAATGCGTCATATAAGCCTATAGATGCTGTTAGATTCTTCAGGCAACGATACAGTACTATAATCGGTTATCACCATGCGTGGTTAGGTGTTGAGATGGCGAACAATGATACTCAAGGTGATTATGCATTGTCATTTAACAAACTTCGATTGTATGCAGAGGTAGCGAAGGAGAAAAATCCTGGTAGTGTTGTGGACGTTGAATGTTGTGAAGATAATCAGTTTCGAAGGTTATTTGTGGCATTCGATGCATGCATCAAAGGATTCAACTCTTGTCGACCTTTTTTGTGTCTTGATGGTACTTTTTTGACGGGGAGATATAAGGGAACTTTACTCGCAGCCGTTGGGAAGGATGCTGATAACGGTCAGCTTTTTTCTTTTTTTTTCAAATTCGGAGAATGTTTATTCTGAGATAAAGTTATCTCTCTCTTTTATTTGTGAACTATATTGACTGAGATATTGTTATCTCTTTCTAGTTTTGTGATTATTGGCTGAGATAGCATAATCTATTACTTTATTTTGGTAGATACAGAGACTATTATTTTTAAGATACCGTTATCTCTTGCTCTATTCTGGTAGGTAGAGACCGTTTTTATTGAGATACCATTATCTCTTACTTTGTTCTGGTAGATACAAAGACTGTTATTGCTGAGATACTGTTATCGGTTGTTTTTTGTGGTTTAGGATTGTTTCCGGTTGCTTATGGTGTTGTTGATTCTGAGACCGACGATAATTGGCTTTGGTTTTTGTTGAAGTTGAGATCTATTCTGTCAGCTCGTGAACTTACTTTTATAACGGATCGCCATACTGGTCTTGTGAAGCATGTGCCAGAGGTTTTCTCAAATGGATATTATTCTTATTGTCTACAGCATTTGAAGAATAACTTGAGGGATAGGATGTCAGGAAGAGCACCTAATGGCTTTCGGGAACGAGTAGTGAGTCTCTTCAATGATTGTGCTCTTGCACCAACAATATTAGATTTTGAAAACTGTGTAAACGAATTGTTTGAGGTTGGTGGAGACCGAGCTAAGGAGTTTGTTGCTTCCATTCCGTTGTATAATTGGGCGAATGCATATTTCCCAGGTAAACGATATGGGGAAATGACCTCAAATGCTGTGGAGTCTTTCAACAACTGGATTCTTGAAGCTCGTAAGTTGTCAGTCCTTAAATGTGTTGATACGATCAGGGTTCAAATCATGACTCAAATGTGTGAAAGGAAACAGTTATCAAGAAAGTTGAACAATGTTTTGTGTCCTGAATATGATGCGAAATTGAGAGAGTTCTTTAATAAAGGACGGTCATGGACTGTGTTTGGATCAAGTGATGAGGTTTTTGAAGTGTCTTCATTACCAGCTGTTGTGGTTGACATAAGAAACAAGACGTGCACATGTTGTCGTTGGCAGCTCTATGGTTTTCCTTGTGTGCATGCATTCACAGCTCTTCAGAAGAATGGCATAGATGTATCTAATCATATTGATCCATTATACACTGCTGATGCTTTCCGACTTTCCTACGATTGTCCTATACAACCTGTTCCTATTTCTACTCTTGGAGCTGCACAAGTGTCTGAAAATTCTGCTCTTATTCTTCCTCTTATTCTTCCTCCTAAGACAAGGAGGCCACGTGGGAGACCCAAGGTTGCAAGAATCCGGTCAAGGGGTGAGAAGGTGAGGCAAATAAGGTGTGGCAGGTGCAAGAAGTTAGGAAATCATAATAGGAAGAGATGTAAGGAAGCTTGCGATTGATTCATTGTATTCTATTGTTGATTCATATTCATTGGACATTGAATGTTGTTTGAGATACTGTTATCTCTCTCTTTTTTTGGTTTTTACATAGCATGTTTAGGGTTTACGGTTTATGGGTTTAGGGTTCATAAAGAATGTTTTGTATGAGATAGCTTTATCGGTCACTTGGATCAAATAAAACAAAAAAGCTTTATCTGTCAATCTACTTTGTGAAATTTATTGTTTGAGATACTGTTATGTCTTTTAATTTTTGACAGTTACGGACATCTACTGATGTTGTCATACAACACAGCCCAAAATTTTTGGCAGTTAACCACATCAATCTGTGTTCTTATTGAGATTCAGAGAACAATTTTTGACAGTTATGGTCATCTACTGATGTTGTCATACAACACAGCCCAGAATTTTTGACAGTTAACCACATCTATCTGTGTTCTTATCAAGATTCAGAGAACAATTTTTGAAAGTTATGGTTATCTACTGATGTTATTGTCATACTGTCCAGAATTCCACAGTTATTGTAATTCCATAAACCAACAAATCATGCGTCATTATACTCCAAGAAACATGTACAGTAAATTCCCAAAAGATCAACAATTTTGCATTAGACACCAAGAAACATGTACAATAAATTCCAATGTTTTACTTCCCAACAAATCAACAGTTTAGCATCGGACACCAAAAAAACCTGTACAATGACTAATTTTACTTCCCAACAGATCAATATTTTTGCATCAAACACCAAGAAACATGTACAGTAAATTCCAATTGTTTGGAGCTGATCAATTACATAAACAAGACAAAACACAAACATTTGTACTATTCTCTCTTGTTAGACAAAATACTACAATTTACAGGTTTTTGTCTATTGTTCCATTTTATTAGCCAATTGTTTGTCCTTCCACAGATCTTCTGTCCATGTTCTTTGGTCATCATTCAGAAATTTGTGAACCATATGTACTCTGAATTCTGCAACATCACGTGGTTGTAGTGTTTGTGGTATCTCCCTTTTCTCTGCCAATCGCTTAATGATGTAACACACAAATATGCCACAATCAACACTGCACATATTCAAGTGAAAATAAGTTAGAGAGGAAAGAATGATGATCAGAGCTTAAGATAAAGCAACTTTGCTGGAAGCTTACGATGATTCATTTTGCTGTGGGGTTTCATCCACTGATTTTATCGGAGCACCAATTTTAAAGATGGGTCGTGCTTGTGATAGGAGCTCGAACTGCGGAAGGTCATTCTTCTTTAATTCCAACTCCTTCATGAACTGTTCAACGCGGTTTTTCTATGTTTCCAAAACAAATAATGTTTTTCAGTCTGTTATCTTTTCAAACATGCATTATGTGAAATAGAATAAAGTGCAAGACTTCGTACCACTGTGATGGCATCTTGAAGGTAAGGATCAACTTTTCTTCTTGATCGGAAGGAGTTGTAATGTCTCCATTCCTCCGCTTCAACATCATAAATGACTACTGTCCAATGGTATGGGCTGGTATTTTTGGAAGTCTTTTTTCCAAAAGAGTTGATCGGGAACACAATTAATCTATAGTAATCGTTGCCCTTTTGTTGTGCTTCCTCTTGCAGTTCTGCAATCTTCTTATGAAAGTGACGTTTGAGTGACTCATTTGCCGATGTGATCAGTGTCTGTTGAAAATATTTAGTTATTACGCATCAAAAATACATAACTTCTGTGGAAAAATGAGACAATTTTTGACAGTTAACCACATCTATCTGTGTTCTTATCGAGATTCAGAGAACAATTTTTGACAGTTATGGTCATCTACTGATGTTGTTGTCATACAACACAGCCCAGAATTTTTGGCAGTTAACCACATCTATCTGTGTTCTTATCGAGATTCAGAGAACAATTTTTGACAGTTATGGTCATCTACTGATGTTCTGTGGGAAAATGAGATATAATTACCCAGCAAGTGGATGTGATGTACGCAACATTTCCACGATCTTGGCCTTTTTGTTCCTGTTGTGTTTTCAGCGTGTCAGTATACCCATCAATCACCTGCATAATTTAAATTTTCATGTTATATATTAAGGTCAACAAAAAGTATATTTTGGCACATGATAATACAAATTTTCTTTACCTCATTTCCCATATCTCCTTCTTGCAAGAGCTTGATTATGGATTTTAGAGTCACAGTTTCTTTGGTTTTGTTGTTTTGCCAAACAGGTTCATTGTGTCTGTGAAAAGCAAAAAAAATATTGTTATCTACTGATGTTGGAATACCAGAGTTAGAGTTTTTACTTACATCTCATGTCCTTGATATAATTGATGGAAGCGTTTCAATAAATTCATGTCCTTTTCTGACAGGAAACGACCCAACTTTGTATTTTCAGCCTTCCAAATTTCAGTGTCCTTCTTCTTCTTCTCATCCTCAGGATAGATATAACTCAAGTCCCTCTTCTCCACTCTTGAGTAAACTCCTTTGACCCTATTTGTCATAGATGATGGGGTCTTTCCGATTTTCTTTTTGGGTTTGTCTTGATCATGTAGAATATCAAGTACTGTTTCATTTATTGTCTTGTCGACTTCTACATCGGGGACCATTTCGTCAAAGAGGGTGGCACCAGGGAGCTTTACTTCTTTCCTTTGTTCATCAGGGAGCTTTACTTCTTTTCCCTCCTTGACTTGTTGGGTAAGATAATGTGCTGCCATGTCGTCCAAATTTTCCTCGGCCATTTCAAGCTTGTCAGCCATTATTTCATTTTCCACGAGTATTCCACAAATCTCAACTTCCTTATCCTTAACTTCGTTTGCCATGAAATTCTTCTCAAAATGAGAGGTTTCTACTTCAAAACTAAGGTCAGGAATAGTTTCATGTTCAAGCTCCAAAATCCTTTTTTTAAGCTCACAAATAGTTTTCTCCTTTTGCTCATTTTCCTCTCTCAATCTCTTGATTTCGTCTTCAAGGATTTTTATTCGGTTTTGCTCTCTGTTATGCGCCACATCCTCAGTCTTCGTAGCTTCATTTGTGTCCTTCTCCTCCTCATCACCATCGACAAGTCCAACAAACTCTTGCTCTTCATCATTCGGTCCCAACTCCGATTCCGCCACCTACATTGAAATTAAGGACATTGCATTGAAATTCAGAGAACAATTTTTGACAGTTATGGTCATCTACTGATGTTATGTCATACAACACAGCTTAGAATTTTTGGCAGTTAACCATATCTATCTGTGTTCTTATCGAGATTCAGAGAACAATTTTTGACAATTATGGTCATCTACTGATGTTGTTGTCATACAACACAGCCCAGAATTTTTGCAGTTAACCACATCTATCTGTGTTCTTATCGAGATTCAGAGAACAATTTTTGACAGTTATAGTCATCTACTGATATTGTTGTCATACTGTCCAGAATTCCACAGTTATTATAATTCCATAAACCAACAAATCATGCGTCATTATACTCCAAGAAACATGTACGGTAAATTCCAATGTTTTACTTCCCAACAAATTAACAGTTTAGCATCGGACACCAAAAAAACCTGTACAACGACTAATTTTACTTCCTAACAGATCAAAATTCCGCCACCAGAATTTTTGGCAGTTAACCACATCAATCTGTGTTCAAAATTCCGATTCCGCCATCTACATTGAAATTAAGGACATTGCATTGAAATTTTTCAAAAGAATAGATAACTATAACTATTGATATTGTTGGCATAGCAAACATTCCAGAAATTCACAGCAAGATAGAGAGTATAAACTTTTACAGTTATGATTATGCATTGAAGTTGGTATAGCACACAATCCAGAATTCAATAAATTATATTTTACCTTTTCTGCATCAAGAGAACACAACGGGTGTGTCACCAACGCTTCAGTCAAGTCAGAAAGCCTCCACTTCATGAATCTTGGCATATTATCTGGCTTTGCTTGGTGTATTAAGGTCGTATGTTCACACAACCAATACTGTATTCAATGAAAATACAAATTCGTTTACGATATAAAATAGAAAAAAATTTAGATCAGAAAATGGTAGAGATTTTTACCAAGAGACCCACGATGCATCCACCTGCAACAGTTGGTGTTGTACAATTGGTATTCAACTGCTTAATCAGCTCTTCCGTAAAAAACGTTGACCATGCATAGGAGCTGCACTTCTCCAAGTCTTCAATAAACGGAAAGTAACTCCAACTGATTCTCGATGCTGTGCTTGGCAAAAACACCGTCGAAATGAGATAGAGGGTTAGCACACGTGCTACATCCTTCGCATCTTCTTCACTTTCTCCCGCCATAACTTTTGTATTGAAGAATTCTCTCAGACTAATATTTGTCATTATCCTTTTCACACTAATTTCATGGGCAAACGGTATTTCTGGCATCCTGGGTTTTTTTGATAGTTCAATTCTATTGGGCCCAGATTTCACACTATCTAGCCGTTATCTTTACTAATTTGGCTCCTAACTTGAACCTCCCTTGTTGTCCTTCATATTGTTCTACCAGCTTCAAAGCATCATGATCACTTTTCTTAAAATATGAGTCATCCCATTGTGCATCAGCTACAGCCAAGATAAGAGTACTAAAAGGTGATTTTTGTATCTGTTTTTTTTGGGTTTCTGTGAACTTTATATCTTTAAGAAGCTTGGCAAAAGACACCATGCTGGACCTGCACAAAATTTGAACAAAATAACGTATAATTTAGAACATTTAAACATAGAAAAACTTATCTAACAAGTAATTCAAGTATGCAAAAAAGAAAGGATTATATTACCTATATTGAAATTTCTCCACTTCCTTCTTCACAGCTTTCTTTTCTTTCTTTACATTTTTTTTTGTAGAAGTCTTCTTTTTTCCCCCCTTGTTCTCAATAGGCTTCCTGCATGAATTTCAGTTTTCAGACTATTGGTCCATATATGTATGCATTCATATAGGATCAAATAAATGATTACAATTGAAGTTGTTGGCATACAACACAGTCTATAATTCAAAATTAACCCCATTTGTGTGTTCTTATCAAAATTCAGAGAACATAATTCGATAGTTATGGTCATCTATTGAAATTGTTGGCATACAACACAGTCTAGAATTCAAAGTTAACCCCATCTGTGTGTTCTTATCAACATTCAGAGAACATTATTCATCAGTTATGGTCGTCTATTGAAGTTGTTGGCATACAACATAGTTTATAATTCAAAGTTAACCCCATCTGTGTGTTCTTATCAACATTCAGAGAAAATCATTCGATAGTTATGGTCATCTATTGAAATTGTTGGCATACAACATAGTCTAGAATTCAAAGTTAACTCCATCTGTGTGTTCTTATCAACATTCAGAGAACATAATTCATCAGTTATGGTCATTTATTGAAGTTGTTGGCATACAACATAGTCTATAATTCAAAGTTAACCCTATCTATGTGTTCTTATCAACATTCAGAGAACATCATTCGATAGTTATGGTCATCTATTGATATTGTTGGCATACAACACAGTCCAGAATTCAAAATTAACCACAGTTAAGCAAATTATTTAGTACGCAGATTGACTAATAATCATACCTGGATTTAGAGCGGGCAGCCTTTTTTTGCAGCTCTTTTTGATCCTTTTCATCTTCATCATCATCTTCATCTTCATCTTCTTCTGATGAAGATGATGATGATGACTCCTCTTCTTTTTTTGGCCCCCCTTCTTTTGGCACCCCTTCTTCTTCTTCTTCTTCTTCTATCCCCTCTTCTTCTTTTAACCCCTCTTCTTCCTCCTCTTCCTCAACTTCTTCCACTTCTTCCTCTTCTTCATCTTCTTTCTCTTCTTCCACTTCTTCTTTCTGTTTTTTTTGAATTTTCTTAATGTTCTTTTTCACTGTTCCTATTCTTGAACTTATTCTCTTCGGTTTCTTCACTTCTTCCTTTGTTTTTCTTGATTTCACCACTTTCACTTTCTCCATCTTCTTTTTCTGTTCAACTTGCTTTAACTTTGATTTCTGAGTTTGAGACCTGGATAAGTTCAAATTTTTAGATTGTCCCTCTTCCAACACATATATAGGCAGCTTATCATATATAACCACATATAGGTAGCTTGTTGCTCTTGTAACGCATATGTTATGATAGATTGACTCATAACCATACCTGGATTTAGGATGGGCAGCTTTTGTTTGTTTATTAATCTTTTGTTGTTGTTGTTGTTGTTGTTGTTGTTGTTGTTCTTCCGTATCATCTTCTTCTTCATCTTCTCTGTCTCTATCCTCCTCTTTTCCCTCTTCTTGCACTTCAATAGGTGTTTTGGTTTACTTCTTTTGAGGACTTCTCGCATCTTGTGTGGCAGATCTTGTTCTTTTTGTTGGATGCTGCTTATCCATATGTTCTTGTTTTGATCTTGTCCTCTTTCTTGGACTCCGGACATTTTTAGCAGATGGTTTCATTGGAGTTGTCTGCTTTTGAGGGGGAGAGGAAGCCTTCTTTTGTTCCAGATTTGTTGGACTTGGTTCTATTGTTCTTTTTCTTGGTGACTGTTTCATTCTCATCTTTTGCGAAGGCAAAATAATTTTTAATGGCCGAGCTTCACATATTTCCATCAATTCTTTACCTTTGCGTTTTGTCATGTCCTACACATATAAGGAGATAACCATAACTGTTAAAAACATAGTACAAATATGAAGCAAGCAAATAGACTACAAAAAACCTAAACTCTTTCCCAACAGATAACCATAACTGTTAAAAACAGAGTACAATACTAAGCAAGCAAAATCAGAATACCATATCTTTAACACAAATAAAATTCAGAGCATTTATTTTGCACAGAATATGAGAGAACAAAAACACGAAACCCTAACCAACAAACTACAATAGCCTTAATCGGTACGAATACACTCCAAATGTAATGCAAAATGATAACAAAACCCTAAGCAACGGAGAACATAGTCACAGTTATGGTTATCTATTGAAGTTGCCTATTCCATTTGATAACGACGAGAAAGTTGATGAAGATGGCAATGAAGGCAAACACTGTGACGGAGAACACAGTCACAGTTATGATTATCTATTGACGTTGCCTATTCCGTTTGATAACGACGAGAAAGTTGATGACGATGGCAATGAAGGCAAACACTGTGACGGAGAACACAGTCACAGTTATGGTTATCTATTGAAGTTGTACACAGTCACAGTTAACCAAATCATTTAATACACATATTGACTGATAATCATATTTGTTAAATACACAAATCTAGACTATCTCTTATACTATAGGAAGATAACCACATTTATTTAACAACCAAGAATCCAGAGCACTAACTAAAATCCTAATCAACGATCTACAAACCCTAATGCAACCATAATAAGAACCAACAGACTTTAACTGGACTCCAAGATGCTTACCAAACCCTAAGAGCAGTAGAAACGAAATACAAAGTCTAATCAATGACGAGCACTAGAAAACCTTAACGAAGACAAGAATGTGTAATATTTACTTACCAGTTCCGTTTGAAAATGACAAGGTAGATGATAACGACGACGACGAAACCAAACGAAGGCGGCGACGAAACCAAACAAAGGTGGTGATGAAGGAAAACGAAGGTGGCGAAGGGGGTTTTTGTCTCTCTCTCTCTCTCTGTCGTAAGTTCTCTCTTTCTCGCCTTCTGGAAATGATCGAGTGAAATGGAATTTTTTTCAGCCGCTTGTGTTTAAATGAGGGGGTATTGTTGGAAAAATGGTGGAGAATGTACTGGAACCACTGTTAAAAGTTTTGGTGGACTAATTGCATGTTGAACCCTGTAGTATGTCCTTATCAACAAGGCTCCCTTGTTTATATAGGGGTTGAGGGCTTTAATCACACAAAGGCCCTTTGGACTTCTTGAAATAATATATGAATAATTCAATTTTGAATTATTTCACATTACACCCCAAACTCCTTTAAATCCTTCTTTTTGTCTAAAGTCTCGGACAACGGCATCGAGCAACCTATAAACATAAAAGCACATAATGAAAACCAGTTAACAAGTATAAAAGACTAATAAATGTATATTGGAGGGCCAAAATATACATATTTTGGCATTTATCACGCCCCCCAACTTACATTTTGCTAGTCCTCGAGCAAAGAAAATAAAATGCAACTAAAAAAAAAAACAAATTAAAACCAATAGTTCTTTTAAACTCCCAGGCGGCCCCGGTAAGACGAGTGAAGTCTCGTGAGGATTTTTAGCAGTGATCACCCACAAAACACCAAGAATCCTTTCACATGAAATCCGAAAAACCGTAAGACAGCTCAATGATATCTCAAACAAAGAATATGAAGCCATTGCAGTGAGATAACGACATAAGCAGTTCTAGATGCTATCAAGTCAGAAAAATAAGTCATGGCACCTATACTCAGCGTGTGTGAACAAGGGCTTCGGTCACAAGTGAAAAATAACCAACAGTTCTCTCCGGACCGAGTCTTGACTTCAAATCTCACTGTGTCATGCACTCAACAAATGAAATCACTCGAAACAAGGTGCATATTACTCTCAATATGTGCGGGCAGATGTTATGTAAATGAAAGCAAGATACTTCCGCACAAAATGACACGAAAAGAAAGCTTTATATAGTGGACACATGATCTCATGAATAGTATGTCAAGTATTGGAAACTTTCTCTATCCACCAATTCACAACACATTGCCCCTAGGATCAAATAGGACTTCAATTCCGGTGATAACGTTAGGTAAGAGAAAGTATTTCAAGGCTAGGTAAGAATTCAAGTGTCCGAGAATAGGCCAACAACAATTCATATAAGGCAAATATAACAATGCATGCCCTTTTTTTCTTCTCTTTTTTTTTCAACTCCGCCACATCTCTCTTTCATACCTTTGATTCAACTCCGCCACATCTCTCTTTCATACCTTTGACACAAACTCACATTTAAAACAAGTATTTCTTCTTTCCACAATAATATGGTGTCTTCCTTTTTTTGTTTTTTTGTTTCTGTTTTTTTAATGGGAAAGATCACCAACAATCAAAGCTCAATTCTCTCAACTTTGTCCTCTCTCTCTCTCTTCTAAATAATTCACCTCCACATAATTACTAAGCCTTCTCAAGACACAATATAGATGGTGGAGCTTAACAAGAAAAAGGCTGTATGCACGAGGCTCAAACGGGTTCACAAGAGATAATGTACAAATGAAAGAAACAAACCGGCTCAAAATAGCAAAGATAGCCTATAATCCTCTCCAAGGGCAATACAACCATGCAACTTTTCAAACCCAATAGATAAGTAGGTAATTCAAAACATTCCCAACACTTGACAACAAAAATAATGAGATCCACAACAAATTTACTCTTTTGTGACGAGAAGAGCTTATTTGACACAACTCCAAGAAAAGATAAGGCTCTAAACTCACATGGGCATAAGTCTCCACTAAACTAGCCTTCGAGAAATCAAGTCACAGTTCACAAGCAACCAAAGCCCAAATAAGTGTGAAGTGCAAATGTACTAAAAATAAATGCCATGACAAATTCTTCGCGACAAGCTAGCAAAAAGAACTACAATGCCACCACAAATATAAAAAGAATGACTATCACATCTCAAACTCAATCAATTATGAGCCAATCTCAACAGCTTTCAAGTCTCATGCAAAAAGAATCCCACTATTTTTTCCATTGTTTTTTTTCAAATTAACAAGATAAAGAACAAAGTGATTCCTCCCCCCAACTTGAACTATTCAATGTCCTCATTGAAAGCAAGAAAAATAAAGATAAGACAGAAACGTAAAGAGAGGAGAGATATCACCTCGAAAAGGAGGGGCTAAGCAGAGTAAACTATAGAGAGAGAAAGACCCCCCATCTTGAATCGAACAACCTGCAAAATGTTAGCCTCCAAGACAACAAGAAAAATGACTAAAAGAAATAAACAAAGCAAGAGATAAAATGAAATACAAAAAATCATCCACTTTCTTCACGCGAAAGACACGGGTACTACTTTTCTCCCTGGCCAAAGACTGTGTTTCCCTATTTGTTGGAAGGACAGTATGCATAGGATTCAACGATATCTTGAGAAGTGGTACCATCATCTAATAGGCTGTCACTCCCTCTGGGGCTGCCAGATTCCTTACCCACCACTCCGTTTGTGAAGCAATCTCCACAGAGTTTGGACATTAAAGTCAGATGGTTCGGACAGAATTCTCGCTGCTAACTACGCGCCTGCCGTCAGACCCAACCTCCTAAGTACTACATACATAGCTTTGACCAGGTGGCTATACCAGACCATTATTCTATTATTTGTTTCCTTTTCTAATGTTCTGATTTTTTTTTTTGGATTTAACTGCTTAACAAGAAATAAAAGAACAAGTAGATAAATGTTGTGTCCAAAACCCAAGTCAATGATGGGTACCCCTATCGCTAGGAGCCGGGTCCACTTCGTAGTGAAGAAAGTAGTACGCGAAAGCTACCCGAATGAACGTAGCCCAACGGCTACACACAGGGTCATCCGAATAAACAGGATCGACCAAAACCTCATCAGGTTCACCGATTCCTACATATTCCAAAAATGGTTTCAAACGTTGCCCATTAACCTTAGAAATATTACCATTCTTAGGGTCACAAATATCTACCGACCCATTCAGATAAACCTTATGCACCACGTAGGGACCATCCCAATGGGATCTCAACTTACCAAGAAACAGATGGAGGCGTGAGTTATATAGTAACACTTTCTGACCAACGCTAAAGGTTTTTCGCTGAATATTCCTATCATGATATGCCTTAACCTTAGCTTTATAAATACTCGCACTCTCATACGCGTCATTCCTAATTCCTCAAGCTCACATAATTGGAGCTTCCTATGGGCACCTGCCTCAGGTAAATGCGCGTTCAACGTCTTAATGGCCCAATAGGCCTTATGCTCCATCCCAACGGGCAAGTGGCAAGCCTTACCATAAACAAGCCGGTAGGGTGAAGCACCCAACACGGTTTTATAAGCAGTGCGGTAGGCCCACAAGGCATCGGTCAACCGAAGTGACCAATCCTTCCTATTCGGGTTCACGGTCTTCTCTAAAATCCCCTTAATCTCACGATTCGCTAGCTCAGCCTGACCATTGGTTTGAGAGTGATAAGAAGTAGACACCTTATGAGAGATGCCATACTTACTCATTAAAGCCCCAAAAGACCTATTACAAAAGTGCGTGCCTTGATCAGAGATAATGGCACGTGGCATGCCAAACCTCGACAAGATGTTAGTTCGTAAGAACTCCAGCATGACTTTAGAATCACTGGTCTTAGTGGGAATTGCCTCAACCCACTTGGAAACATAATCCACCGCTAGGAGGATGTACTCATACCCGTATGACACCGGAAATGGGCCCATAAAATCAATGCCCCAACAATCGAAAACCTCTATCACAAAAATGTTTTGGAGGGGCATCATATTCCGTGGGCCAATTTTACCTAATTTCTGGCACCGGTCACACGACTTGCAAAAGATGTACGCATCCTTAAAAAGACTTGGCCAAAAGAAATCACACTCATTGACCTTGGCGGCGGTCTTCTTCGCGGAGAAATGACCTCCGCACGCCTCGGTGTGACAAAACTCTAAAATTCCCCTTTGATCAGCCTCGGGGACACACCGGCGCATAATCTGGTCCGCGCAATACTTGAACACATATGGATCATCGTAAATATATTGCCGGACCTCTCTCAAAAATCGCTGCTTCTCAGCTGTGGACCAATGAGGTGGAATTTGCCCAGTCACCAAGTAATTGGCGATATCTGCAAACCATGGGCACGTATTAGCAGCGAACAACTGCTCGTCAGGGAAAGTATCCACAATGGGGAGATGAGAGGTAGGGTCCTCAAACTCCAGACGAGATAGGTGGTCGGCCACTACATTCTCAACCCCTTTCTTATCCTTAATCACCAGGTGGAATTCTTGCAGCAAAAGAATCCACTGAATAAGGCGAGCTTTCGCATCCTGCTTGGTCATCAGATACTTCAAGGCCGCATGATCGGTATACACCACAATCTGCGAACCCACCAAGTAGGACCGAAACTTGTCTAAGGCAAACACCACCGCGAGCAATTCCTTCTCGGTAGTGGTGTAATTCATTTGTGCCTCATTCAAAGTCTTGCTCGCATAATAAACAACGCAGGGATCTTTCCCTCGCCTCTGCCCTAACACAGCTCCGACAGCATAGTCGGAGGCATCGCACATCAACTCGACTCGAAGGGCAAACTCCAATCTGGAGGCTGAACAATTGGCGGACTAGTGAGACTCCGCTTCAACATTTGGAATGCCTCCTCACACGCCTCAGACCACACAAATGGCGTGTCTTTCGACAACAAATGACACAACGGTCGGGAGATGGCACTGAAACCTTTAATGAAACGCCGGTAGAAACCAGCATGACCGAGGAAAGATCGAATGTCTTTAACAGACTTTGGAGTGGGAAGATTTGCGATCAAATCAATTTTTGCCTTGTCCACCTCAATGCCCTTGGATGAGACAATATGTCCCAACACAATCCCTTGGGTCACCATGAAGTGGCACTTCTCCTAGTTAAGCACAAGATGTTTTTCCTCGCACCGATGCAAGACTTTTCCTAAGTTCTCAAGGCATTCGTCAAACGAATCCCCAAAAACTGAAAAGTCATCCATAAACACCTCCACAATCTTTTCTACCATATCGCTAAAAATTCCCATCATGCACCTTGAAAAGGTTCCGGGAGCGTTGCACAAACCAAAAGGCATGCGACGGTATGCAAACGTGCCGTAAGGACACGTGAAGGTGGTCTTCTCCTGATCCTCCATGGCTACCTCAATCTGATTGTAGCCAGAGTACCCATCCAGAAAGCAATAAAACGCCCGGCCAGCCACCCTCTCCAGAATATGATCAATGAATGGGAGAGGGAAATGGTCTTTTCGGGTGCTCGCATTGAGCTTCCGATAATCTATGCAAACTCGCCACCCGGTTTGAACACGGGTTGGCACTAGCTCACCCTCACTGTTCCTCACAACGGTCACTCCAGCCTTCTTAGGCACTACCTGCACCGGGCTCACCCACTCACTATGGGCTATCGGGTAAATAATACCCGCATCCAAGAGTTTCAGCACCTCAGCCCGAACCACCTCCTTCATATTGGGGTTCAGACGACGCTGAGGTTGCCTAGAAGGCTTCATGTCCTCATCTAGAAAAATGCGGTGTGTACATACCGTTGGACTAATTCCCTGCAAATCCGCTATCGTCCAGCCTATCGCTCCTACATGCTCTCTCAACTTGGCAAGCAACCTAGCCTCTTGATCCACCTCGAGGGATGAGGAGATCACAACCGGAAAAGTATCATCGCCTTTAAGGAAGGCATACTTAAGTGTGTCCGGCAGAGGTTTTAACTCTGGTTTAGGCGGCTGGACTGACGATGGGAGAGCTTTAGGAGATGGGGCGCCCAGCGGCTCAGGAACTGAGTTCCAAGCGGCACTACACACATCCTCCACTGCAAGCATCTCCATTAAACTTCCTACCTCTGGAGAATCTAAAAATGACGCCTCTTCAGCGGTTAAAGCTATCTCCAGAGGATCCTTGTATAACACATTATCGACATGCTCTTGTACCAGCGTGTCGATTAAACTCACCTCATATATCTCCTCATCATCCTCAACCCGACTATCCACGTTGAAAACATTCACCTCCATTTTCAAGTCCCCAAACGACAATTGGACTTGTCCAGTTTTGCAATCCATGATAGCACTGGAGGTGGCTAGAAATGGACGGCCCAGGATGATAGGAGTCTTCTCAAAGACCTCCGGTATCGGGCAAGTATCCAGGACAATAAAGTCAACTGGAAAAAGGAATTCACCCACTTGAATTAGGACATCCTCCACCACCCCCTTGGGAATTCTCACACTCCGGTCAGCCAACTGTAGCGTAACCGGTGTGGCTTTCAAATCGCCTAGGCCCAGCTTCAAGTATACTGAATAGGGGAGCAAGTTGACACTTGCTCCTAAATCCAGCAAAGCCTTATCAAATTTTTGGCCCGCGATAGCTATAGGGACGGTGGAACAACCAGGGTCCTTACACTTGGTGGGGATTTCAGCCTGAAAAATAGAGCTCACTTGCTCCGTCAGAAGCACTGTGTCCTGACTCTTAGTTCTCCGCTTTGAAGTGCACAGATCCTTCAAAACCTTCGCAAACTGAGGAATTGCGTCAATGGCTTCCATCAAAGAGATAGGAAACTGAACTTTCTTGAATAATTCAAGCATTTGAAAGTTCACATTGACCTTAGGCTTTGCCACCAAGCGATTTGGATATGGAGCAACGGGTGGCATCGGAGTCGTGGGGGCTGCAGTTGCAGGCACCACCACTTTAGGAGACTCCGCCTCTTTTTCTACCTCAGGAACACTTCCTAAGTCTGGAACGACTGCTGGTACAGCTACCGGCACCGGGGGTGGCACCGATTTCTGCTTTGGAGGTAAATCCTTGTTGATCACCTTCCTACTTCTGAGAGTGGTGATTGCCTTTGCCTCTTCCAGACTAAGATTTGGATTACTTGGGCCAGAAGAATCGCCCGCATAATGAGTACCGGCAGCATTGATTAAAGGTTGAGAAGGAAACTTTCCCTTCTCCTGCTGGACTTGTCCAACTGCCGCCGTCAACTGGGTCAATTGGGTCCTGATGTCACCAATTGCCTGCTTAGTCTGCTCAGTGAAGCTTATTTGAGACTGCACGAGAGCCTTCATCATCTCATCAGTCTGCTTATCCCGTGAGGGATGGTTAATGCCAGGGGGTGGTCCAAAAGATGAAGGACCGAACCCCTGTTGCTGCTGAGGCGGGTAACGAAATTGGGTCATTTGGCCTTGAGGAGGCCGAAACTGCTGGACTGAATGCTGAGGTGGTGCCTGGGTATTCACTGGGGCTTTTTGATCCCTCCAACTTAAAAGAGGGTTTTGGGCCCACCCTGGATTAAAAGTATTTGAGTATGGGTCCCAACGCTGGTTAATTGCATTTACCTCAGCCTGATTGCTGTGGTAGGCCTCTTTTACCATAGGAAAAGCGGGGCAAGCGGTAACTAGATGCCCCGGACACTCACATAAGACACAAACCTCCTCAACTCTCATCTCACTCACCTGATGGACTTGCTTAAACTTCAAGTCCTCTAACTGTTTAGACATTTTATCCAGCTGAGACTGGACATTATGCTCTCGCACGCTCGACGGAAAAATACCCGACCCATTGGGTCCCTGCGCAGCCATGGCCCTATCACCGAGGTCAGAAGGTTCCCAACTTCGGTGTTTCTCGGCCAACTCTTCGAGAAAGTCCCACGCATCATCTGGGGACTTATCTAGAAAATCCTCTTCTTTACAAAGGTACTCCATCTGTTGGGCAGTTGCAACATTCAAGCCCAAATAGAAAAATGACACCAACTGGTGTTTCATGAATCCATGGTGTGGCAAGGACAATAACAAGTCCTTGAACCTCTTCCAGCACCTTAAAAATGACTCGCCCTCTTTCTGCTTATACGATTGAATTTGGCGAGTCAGGTACTTCGATTTACTTTCCGAGAAATATTTCTTGTAAAATAAATCTTGGACAGCAGCCCACGTCCTGAGGGACTGTGGCTTCTGCATTCGCAGCCACTTATCCGCATTGTCCCTGAGCGAGGCTGGGAAAAGCTTAAGGCAAGCATTCTCCCACTGAGAAGTGGTGGCGAGGGTGCACATCAGCCCCTCGAAATGACGGATATGCTCATACGGATCCTCATTCTCCTTCCCATAAAACAAGGGAAGGGCATTGTGCGTACCAGGCTTTATGGTGAAAGCATTACGTGCTTCCACCGTCTCGGTTGGTAGAACTATTGGACCGAGAGGAGTGGTCCTCTCAGGATGCATGTGTGCACGCATCGACATTGGTTGCTCTGCCATCGGTGGCTCGATTATTAAATCAATGAAAAGGCCACCGATATCAAACGAATCGCCACTAAAAGTTTCCTCCTCCACGGTTACTCTCGGGACTCTCTCAATGGCTACGAGACGCTTGGTATTGTCTCGATAGTACTTAGGCTTTAGAGGTCATTGCTTTCCTACGATGGAGGATTGCTTACCTCTACCTATGTTGACTCGAAACAACTAAAGAAACTAAAAAGAAAAACAAAATAAAAATAACTACCCGAATTCTTAACACACGTTACCGTCCCCGGCAACGGCGCCAAAAATGCTTGACCGATTTCTAGACCTAATATAATGGGTTGCCCCAAGCGTAGGGCTGAGACCGACGTAGCACAATATCCGGTAAGTCCGGAGTCGAATCCACAGAGACGGTAAAAATTCGGGTTGTTATAATTTAAATGAGCTCTTAGGTAGCCACCCCTTGTATGATTGATTGAGATTAACTAAATCTAGGAATTGATTATACTTTTCAAATAATTAAAAGAAAGGTACGGTTGTAGGGCTCATAGCACTCGCAACCTGTCACGCCCTCGATTTTCTACATAATTAAATAATACATTTCAATAAAAGAGAAATCTCGCATATCATATACGTTACCCAAAGGAGTTTCCCACCTGTTTAATTTACAAAACAAACCCTTAAGTTTAGATAATTACAACTTTAGTCAAAAGAAAACTCAGTAGTAATTATTTACAAAACCATCTTTAACAAAAATGAGAACTT
>BPLS01020644.1:0-15074 GCA_019656275.1 Rhododendron kiyosumense | reverse complement strand
GCTCGACGAAGGGAGAAGTTTTTATATGCCAAAGCATAGGCGCGTTTACAAAGCCCGAGTAAGTCTTCTCAGATTCGCCCTGCGAAGTGTGTTTAACACTGTAATTATCAAATATGAACTCAGATCAGATTTATTTGACATATCGAAATCGTTCATACTCTACAAATCAACATCAAGAATAACCTTGGTAAAATTCACTCGAATCGGATACGAATAGATATCTCATCGAGAAGTAAACTGAAGTTTTTTGTTTTATAATAATGGTCTTGGCTACATCGAATCAAACAAAATACAGTCATGCTACTTTAGTTATCAAATATGAACTTATTATCAGGTTTATTTCACAAATCGAAACAGTTCATACTGTAGAAATCATCAAGAACACTTAACCTAGGGAAATTCAGTCTAAATGGAGACGAATCAATATCTCATCAAGAAGTAAAATGAAGTTTTTGCGTTTTTTATAATGGGCTTGGCTACATTGAATCAATTCCAAAGCACACTCGCGTTTATAAACAGGGAACGTGAGAATGAAACGACGTAGCGCCCCTCGACGTAAATTGAGATCGTGTTCTGGCTTCCCACCGCCGTCCGTTTTGGTCGCCGGCTGCCGTCCCTCAACCGCCTGGTTCTCTCTCTCCAAGATTCTCTCTCCGACAACAACAGGTACATCTTTCTCCTTTCCCAGTAATAAAAGAATGATTAGATTATTTTTCATTTTATTTCCTCATTTGTTTTGTTTCTCAGCTATCAGTATCCTTGTATTATCTGGTATCGTTTTGTTTTGTAAAAGAGGTTAACCATAATGAATATTTTTTATAACCAGATGTCCGGGTCAGTTTGGGCGCACCTCAACTAATTCCGGGGCCTTGAAAGTAACGACCGGGCATAACCCAGTAGCCCCAACCATAATGAATATTGGATCATATGATTGGAGAAAACCTTGAAAGCAAAAAGAGAATGCCATGAGATTGAGAGTGAATGAGACATTGGACAAAGATTTTGTTGTGAGGAGGGCCTTTAGTCCCAATCGCACCTAGGTGGGGCAATGGTGACAGGCTGTGTCTTCCTCAGTGGTAAACTTGCAAGAACGCCCTGTGCTGACGATCCTAATCGGGATAGGTAGCCAGCCACGGTTGAACATTACATAATGGAATGGATGGGGAACTAGTTGGCCACGTTTATTGGGAGAAGCTACGTCGCCCATTTCCAACCCTTTACTACTTAGCAAAATAAAAAAGGAAGATCTCGAGCCTTTCTATAAACTATTTGCTTGTTGTAAACGTTTAACTCACTGTTCACAAGTAATTATTCTGAACTACTTCAAGTTGGACAAAGACACAACCACACTCTAGAATTGGTATCTTAGCACAAATGATATTACAAACAAGTCCTTACTGCACACAATGTTGAATATGAAAATAGATGGTAACTGTTTAAAAGTAATCAATCTGAACTAGTCAAATTGGACAAATACACAACCACACTCTAAAATTGGTGATCTTAGCACATATGAAAAAGTAACAAACCAGCCCTTCATGGTAGAATTCTACTATATTAAACCTACTGGAAAAGGTTCAACTGCTGGAGCCTGGAGTGGAGTCCAGCTCTTACTCTTCCTCTAACTTGGTGGTGATGAGGTCCTTTTTTTCCTGGTACCTAGTGATGAGGTCTTTGGATGAGAAGATTTACCAGTTATGACTTTCTTCACCTTTGCAATTGAATGCTTCACTTTTGACCGAACACCCGAAAGTATACCTTGAGATTTCTTTTGTGAACTTTTGTCAGTATCTATCAGTACGGACCTTTCTGCCGTTTTTTGACATCCTTCGCCCGGTTTTTTCTCTTCTCCATATTCTACTCCTTTCTCTAGCTCTTTTGCGTCTTTAGTGACCTCATAAGCTGTTATGGTCTTTTCATGTGATACCTCTGTATCCTTGCCATCAGACAAGACATTCGGCTTCTCATTCAGATGTTGACTTGCCTCATCACCATTTGGAGTTGTTGCAATGTGAATTTTGGGTTCAACAAGATTACTATCATTCCCATTTGTTGACAGCTCTACTGTTACCTGCAGAGTGCAGAAAATGTGAAATATAGTCTTTGGAGCCCCATAGAGGGAATTTTTATTGTTGCTGGAGAAGGTACCTCATCCATTGTGTGATTTTCAATTTGAATGCTCTTTCCTCCTACTATGCTTGCTGTCGCTGCTGCAGTTTGCTTGTCAAACAACTGTACAACAAGCAAAGCATTGACATTATACAGAGGAGATACGTAGAATTACATACAACATAAGTATTTCTCTTATATTCTAACCTCTTCACGTTGTATTTCATCACTTTGTTTATCAAATGTTGCACGTTTCTCTCCTTGATAAGGTTCTGCTGTTATTTCGTCTTCTCTTTTGGGTGAATCTAATAGTCCATTTTCTTGGTTGATCTTTGTGACTGTTTCTTCATGAGGAGACACTGGGTGCGAGATTCTCGTCGCTTCCTTTTCCTCAGTGATCTGTTGAAGTTCTCCTTGGTTAATAGCCTTGAATAAGATTAAACATGGTACACAAATAGATGAAAAACAAAACAAAAAAATTACTCAGACTCTACTCTTATTTCTGTCAAACCTTTTCCACTGAAGTATCGTTCTTTATGGCTTCACCTTCTTCAGTTGAAAGCTCTTTGATTGTTGGATGAGGGGGAGGTAAATCTATAGCGTTCTCATCTTTTGAAGTATCCTCCGAACTACAATATGCAGGTGTTTTCTCATGTTCTGATGCAAAATCAGCATATTCTTCTGAATCATCTTCTAGAGATCTTCTTTCTTGCTCTGGTGCTTGATTTTGAGAATCCTTTTGTGCCATCTGATCGAAATTTGAAACATCAAGCTCCCTCAGTTCTTCATTTTGTAAGGATGGTTTTTCTGTTGCTCCTGCTTCAAAGGAGTCAGCCGCCTTCTCGTTCAGTTGAGTTTCATCTTCCTTTGTACTCTCTTTAGCAGCGCCATGGAGTTCGGACTCAGATACTGCATCAGGAATTTTTGCTTCTTCAACGTGAAATTCATTTCCTTCTGATTTTTCTACAGTTGCACTTTCTTTGTCTATAACCTCATTTTCAGTTGTTGAAACATCAAGCTTCCTTGGTTCTTCATTTTGTAAGGATGTTTTTTCTGTTGCTCCTGCTTCAAAGGAATCAGCCGCCTTCTCATTCAGTTGAGTTTCATCTTCCTTCGTACTCGCTTTAGTAGCACCATGAAGTTCAGACTCAGATACCACATCAGAAAATTTTGCTTCTTCAACTTCAAATTTGTTTCCTTCTGATTTTTCTGTAGTTGCATTTTCATTGTCTAGAACCTCATTTTCAGTTGTTGGAAACTTAGACAACATGGCAGTTGCTTCTTCAAGCTTGACGTTGTCAACTTCTGCTTCAACATTCGTTGTACTCTCACCTTCTATCTTCTCGATTGTGGTACAATTTTCAACAACTTGATGTGTATCAGTAATTTCTGCAGTTGGGCTTTTCTGACTCTCATGAATCTCCTCAAAACCCAGATCCTCGGGCTCAGATACTGCTTTCAAAGTATTGTTTTCATCAACTTGCACTGTATCTGACTTCACAATTGCATTGTTTGCACTTTCGCATGTGGTGCTTAAAGGCTGAGACACCACACTAGGGGTTTCTTCAAGCTCTAAGTTGTCAACCTCTGTTTCATCTTTCTTTGTGCATCCATCTTCAGTCTTTTCGACCATGGTCGCAGTTTCACCATATTCTTCTTTGGAAAGCACAACAGAGGATGAGACCTGAAGTTGCTCTTCTGTATCCTTAGCCATGATAGTCGGACCAAGGGCAATCTCGTTATTGCCATCTGCTTCAACCCCCTGATTTATGGGTTCAGTTAATGTTTCGCTAGCATCTACAATTTGTTCTCCTACTCCATTTGTGTCAGCATCTGTATCATCTCTCCTTTTGCATCCATCTTCTGTCCATGCGACTGTGGCTTGGGTTTCGTCCTCCCCTTCATTGGAAACCATGGCAGAGGATGACACCTGAAGTTGGTCTTCTGTTTTCTCAGCTTGGAGTGTCGGACCAGGGGCAATCTCGTCATTGCTTGCTGCTTCAACACGTTGATTTATCAGTTCATATAACGCTTCCAAAGCATTTCCCATTTGCTCTTCTATTTCATTCATTTCTACAAGGTGCTCTTCTATTGTCTTGCCTTGGGGAGTCGGACTAGGAATACTCTCATCCTTGCTAGTTGCCTCAACCCCTTGATTTATGGGTTCAGATAATGAGTCGCTGGCGTCTACAGTTTGTTCTTCTACTCCATGTGTGTCGGCATTTGTATCATCTCTCCTTTTGCATTCATCTTCTGTCAAAGCGATTGTGGTTTGGGTTTCATCATCCTCTTCATTGAAAGCCATGGCAGAGGATGACACCTGAAGTTGCTCTTCTGTGTTCTCAGCTTGGAGTGTCGGATGACTCGGACCAAGGGCAATCTCGTCATTGCTTGCTGCTTCAACACCTTGATTTATCAGTTTATATAACGCTTCCAAAGCATCTCCCGTTTGCTCTTCAATTTCATTTGTATCTACAAGGAGCTCTTCTATTGTCTCACGTTGGAGAGCTGGACTAGGAATATTCTCATCCTTGCTAGTTGCTTCAACACCTTGATTTATTGGTTTAGATACTGCTTTGGAAGCGTCATCAGTTTCTTCTTCAATTTCATTTGTATCAACCTCTTCATCATCTTTCTCTGTGCATTCATCTTTTGTCTTTTCAACAATGGGTGTAGTTTTGCCATCCTCGTCTTTTGGAAGCAAGTCAGAGGATGACACTTGAAGCTGCTCTTCTATTTTCTCGGCTTGGAGTGTCTGAACTGGGGTGGTCTCGTCCTTGCTCTCTGATTTAACACCTTGAGTTATTGGTTCACATAATGCTTCAGGAGCATCTCTGATTTGTTCTTCAATACCATTGGTATCAGTCTCTCCGATGGTTAGGCTTCTATCTGTCTCATAAATTTCTTCGGCACCCTGGACTTTAGACTCAGATTCTGCATCAGCAATTTTGTTTGCTTCAACAGTAATATCAATTGCGTCTGACTTCTCTCCATGTATACTTAAATTGTCTGCTTCCTCATGTTTGTGTGTTGGAAGACAAGACACCACACTCAAGGTATCTTCGCAATTCACACTGTCAACTTCAGCATCCTGTTGGCTAGAATCATCTGCTTTCGTTGTCTCTGGAGTCTCGATGTCAGAAATTGTACCAAAGGCTTTTGTAGGCTCGTCATTTAGGTTAACTTCCTCCAAGATTGGTACCTCCGTAACTGATGCCTGTGCAGTGTCAGTCTTGTTATCAAAATCTTCTGTTTCTTCTTTCTTCTTTTTGTTAATCTTTTCGTCTGTCGCTAAAAATTCTAAGCTTGAGAGGTTAACAGGCTTCTCAATGGCCTGAATTTCTTCATCCGGTGCTTTTCTTGGTGGAGTTGCTTCCCTTTCCTGATTCAGATCTTCTGCAACCTCTGAGTTGTTCATCTCTGTGGGATTATCAGAAGCTGTTACTTGGAGTCCCTGAGTGGCTGTTCGTTCCAGGTCTGTCACCTATTTAGCAAATAACAAATTTAGTGCACAAGAGGAAGAAAATAAATCACTTGTTGGAAAGGTATAAAATGATTGGATTTGGTTTAGGTGAAGCAAACCTTATTTTCTCTCTCCTGATTTGCATTTTCAGTCGAAGGAAACTCGGACGACACGACAGTGGTTTCTTCAAGCTTGATGTTGTCAACTTCTGCTTCAACTTTCTTTGTGCTTCCATCTTCAATCTTCTCAATCGTGGTACCATTTTCAGCACCTTGGTGTGAGATTTTTTCATTTGCTTTGATTTCTTCTTCTATTTTGCCTGTATCAGTAATTTCTGCAGTTGACCTTGTGTCACTCTCATGAATCTCTTCAAAACCCGTACCTATGGGCTCAGATACTGCTTCCAAAGTTTCGGTTTCTTCAAAGTTTACCATATCTGCATCTGACTTGTCTACAATTGCATTGTTTGCACTCTCACATGTCTGTGACACCACGCCAGGGGTTGCAGCATCAGTAGTAACGGGGGTATCAACCTCTGTATCGTCTTTCTTTGTGCATCCGTCTGCGGTCTTTTCGATTGTGGTTGTGGTTCCACCATCCTCTTCACTGCTAAGCACGACAGAGGAAGTGACCTGAGATTGTTCTTCTGTTTTCTCAGCTTCAATAGTTGGACTAGGGGCATTCTCATCCTTGGCAGTTGCTTCAACAAATTGATCTATTGGTTCAGACAATCCTTCAGAAGCGTCTTCAATTTCGTTTGTATCATTCTCTGCATCCTTGTTCCTTTTGCATCCATCTTCGGTCTGTTCAATTGTTGCAGTTGTTTCGGCATTCTCATTGTTGGAAGGCAAGGCATGCGACAACACCTGGAGTTGCTCTTCTATTTTCTCGGCTTGGAGAGTCAGACCAGCGGCAATTTCATCCTTGCTATCTGCTTCAACACCTTGATCTATGGGTTCAGATAATGCTTCAGAAGGGCCTTCAATTTCGTTTGTTTTAGCCTCTGTATCTTCTTTCTTTATGCATCCATCTTCAGTCTTTTTAATTGTGGTTTTGGTCTCACTATCCTCTTCATCGCAAAGCGTGGCTATCTTCTCAGCTTGAAGTTTCTGTTCAGGGGCAATCTCGCCCTCGCCATCTGATTTAACAACTTGGTTTAGCTGTTCAGATAATGGTTTAGGAGCATCTCTGATTTGTTCAATTTTGCTTGTATCAATCTCTCCCACAGTTACGCTTGTGACTATCTCGCTCTCATCATTTTCTTCGGCACCCTGCACTTCAGACTCAGATACTGCATCAGGCACTTTTTCAACTTCAAAATCAATTGAATCTGACTTCTCTTCACATATACCTACAATTTCTGCTTTCTCATGTTCATGTGTTAGAAGATCAGACACAATGACAGAGTTTTCTTCAAGCTTCATACTGTCAACTTCTGCATCCTGTTGCCTAGTATCAGCTGTTTTAAACATCTCTGGACCCTTTGCTTCCGAACTAGTATCAAGGGTCTTTACAAGCTCATCATTTAGGTTAGCTTCTCTCAAGATTGATTCCTCTTTTACTACTGACGGTGCAATGTCAGTCTTGTCATTACAATCATCTGTTTCTTCTATCGTCTCTCTGATAATCTTGTCTTCCAACGCTAAAGATTCTGAGCTTGAGAGATCAACAGGCTTCTCAATAACCTTTTCTTCTTCCAGTGCTTTTCTCAGCAGAGGTGCTTCTAATTCCTGATTGAGGTCTTCTGCAACCTTTGATTTGTCCATTACTGAGGGACTTTCTGGAGCTGTTACTCGGAGCCCTTGAGTGGGTGTTAGATGCAGGTCCATCACCTATTTAGCAAATAACATTGCAAATAAGTGCAATAGAAGAAGAAATAAAGCTCTTGTTGGAAGAGTATGCAATTGTTGGCTTTAGCTTAATGTGAAGCTGACCTTATGCATTGTCTCATGATTCTTGTCCGTTGCAGCTATCAGATGAAGTTCTTTAGTGCAACTTTCTTCCTCCGTAGTCTGTTCTTTGTTAATTACACTTTCATCGCCTCTCTCAATCTCCCTGAGCAGCTGTTTGGCAGATGCTTGTTCTTCAATGGGATCAGTAGTCTGATTTTCATCATTGTTGATTTCCTCCTCAATGTTGGTCCAATCAGTCTCAGGGCATGATCTTTTACTTATATCTTCCACTGTGGATTCAGGGGCAGATATGGGAATTTCACCATCCTCTACTGATTTGTTATCCTGTTACACAGTATGGTGATTCTTTTATAAAGGGACAGTGTGGTCTAAAGTCTAAACCAGAAAAAAGACGTACATTCAGTCCATGATCGTAGAACAATGGAAACTGTACATGAATGCTTTCCTAGGTAGCTTATGGACACACAATTTTGCAGACAATTATTGACCTTTATAATGATAGCAAATAACATATTCAATATTGAATTTCTTTCAAATTGTATCCCTACCAAGGAAAGCAAGTAGGATCCTACATAATATAAGTACTTCGAAACTCATTGATGTCACAAATAGATTGGCAATGAAAAAGGAATCATGTCACCGCACACAGTGGTTCTTACTTTTTCAGTGGGAGTGCTGATACTTTGGCCTTCAGTAGCACTTCCATGAGTATCACCTTCTGCCTTGAATTCAGCTGATGCTTTCTCTGTTTCGGCACTTTCCTTTGAGATTCCTTCAAAGTTTTTAGTGGACTCCTCTAGTTCCATGATAGCCCCCTCAGAGGCCTCGTTAACAGTCATTTCATATTCGGATTTGTCCTTCTCTATTACTATTTTGGATGAATTTTCATCCGTGGATGACTCTGATTTCCCAATCTTGCTGCAGTTCTCTAATTCGGTGGTACTTGACATAGCTTTTTCGTTGTTCATCTGAGGAGGTGTACTCATTTCTTGCTCCAGAGAATCATTATTTGCACTTTCCTTTTCAATACCTGCAGACCCCAAGCTTTTTGAACTTACCGAATCATCCTCCATTTCTGTTGTTCTCTCTGCTGTTGTCTTTGCAACAAATGGAGTTCCTTCCTCGGCATACGATCCGTTATCTTGCTCCTGAGCCTCACTTGTTTTCTCACAAACAGCAGTGTCACTTTCTGGTTGATCTTCTGTTATAGAAACTGCGCAATGAGTTCCATTCTTCTCTTCAGGCTTCTTCTTAGCTAATGCTTCTTGTTCTCCATTTTTACGTTCTGTTGGGATCACCATGTCATTTTCACTGACAATTATACCTGAAAGTTCACCACACTTCAACTCTTTGCCTTCCATTTCTTCTTTCTACAGACATTTGAAAATAGAACAATTAGTGAGATGTGAAGGGGCAGAATGGGATGAATTTTGTTTCCAGAGGAAAGGGAAGTATTAGAGTTATATTTAGCTTTAGATGTATCTTAGAATTTTGACCAGGCGGAAGTTCATAAATGTCAGAAGTATAGTAGGGGATACTTTCAATATGTAATGAAGCATAATATAGGCTGAAACTTCTTGAGTAAAAACCTTCATATATGTCTATTAACTTAGCACAATCCTTTGTTTTTTCCTTCTCATTTTTCTTCGTATATCTCAATTAGGTGGAGGAAGGGTGATATGTAATTCTGTGTATGCCTCCTCTACACGTTCTTATAGTAAGTTTGGAATCTGGATGTATCTACATGCATGAAAATTTATTTGTGAAATTGTCATGCAAACACCAACTCCAATACACTCATGTCAATAATTTTGCTGATTGTGCAGTACAAGGTATCTCCTGGTGGTTGTTCTGAGAGTAAAAGAGACTGAAACCTTTATTTGATTAGTTTGGTCTTGGAAATTCGAGACTGGTTATGAGTTTCTAAGAATCTAGAAGGTACTGTATGTAACCTTTTACAGTGATGCTGGGACTGACCCTATTACCCACCAGCAAATGCGACATGTAAAAATAAACACCTGAAAGTGCTCTAGTTAGACGTGAGATCAGAAAAGCCCACATGTTTTATCTGTCGCATCCGATAACGGAATTTTTTTTCAAAGTATGAATAAAGGTGAATTCTACTTTGAATGAAATCTTAACGTAGTGATAAGGTAGAATTTCGTATTCAAACTTCTTGATGCTGCAAACCTATGTGATTGATTATTGATATCTCTGTCTAAGACATCCGCTCATTCTTATACATGCAGATTTGGGATTCCTCTCTCCAAAAGCAAACTTTGAGTCTTCTGAGTCTACCATATATGTCAAATTTCAGAAAAAAAACTCAGGATGGCTTTTTGAAGTGGAATTGTAGCTTACCGGTCGAGATACGGGATGTGGAATATCAGCTTCTGTGGCCATCTTCTCATGCGGAGTACTGGTTAGAATCAGCTGGTAGTGTTCTGAATCTTTTGATGAATCTTTCTGCTGAAATCCTATAGAGAGGTTAGTACAAGTTGATTCTGAATTCCTTGTCGCTTTGAGTGTGAGAGAAATAGAAACTTATTCATGCATGTCTTGAATCTTGACAACTATGTTGCAAAAGTAGGCACGACTGACAAAATACTACTTGGGTATGCTCTATTATTTTGGTGGGTTGGCAAGATCTGTATTGGCTCTATTGAATTGGCATTCACATGCTTTAGTGAAATTGCATGACTAATAACAGTTCATACCTTTCCACTAACCAGGATAAACAGCTAGACTGCCAGTAATGTTTACTAGCTTGTCAGAAAGCTTCATGAGCTGTGTCTAAGTCATAATAGTTCCTTTTTCTGGTTTCAAACTATATAATGACCATATAGCTTTAGAGTTTTTCTTGGTTTAGGGATTCATCTCTCTCAGGGGCAGTTTTGTCAATAGGGAACCCTTCTCTGATGTCATCTTCATGGTATCATTTTCCTTCCAACCCATCTATCCTCACCAGAAAAAGCCTAACCAGTATCGTATAAATAACCTCAAAGCCAAGAATCTTTGCCAGTATATTATATGCCTACATCTTTAGTTTATGGTTTTGGTGTCAAATTTTTCTATTTTTTTTCTTCAACTAGTAGTTACATTAATGGAAACAAGTTCTCTTAAAAGGTGGGCCATCATTTGGTAAATTCTAGAGCTTGGAATTGTTTGTAGCGCTGATCCAACCAAGCTGAGTGGATTGTTCAAGCATGGTTTGAATACTTAATGAGCTTACAAATTTGTGCAAGCATCTGCATATCACCAAGCTTAGTTGGTTTATCAGCCCGAATTGCGGTTGCTAAAAGTGAATTCTTGATCAACTCCCTCAGACTTTGAACAGTACCTGAATAGTCAGGCTAGCTTTAAAGTTTGCCCGTACAAATCAATAATACCTAGCTGATTCTTAGGCTATTTTAAATGTTTTAATTTTGATTTTCTTTAAGCATGGATTGCCCACTGTGCCCTTTGAATTACTGTTAGACATCAATTCAAGGTAGGTTTAAATAGTCCAAAAGCATTGCATTATGAGGAGGAAAAAACTGGAACTACTATTGGTTTAATTGGTTGATTTCGTGAGAATCCGAATCCAAAGGGCTTGTAACTCAACAGTTATCTCTAGGTCAAAGGGAGGACCAAGGTTTGAGCCTCGTCAGAAGCGTTTGGGGTTCAGGATTATGGACAGCTTCCGGACTCTTGTGAATTAACTAATTAATTCCCCTGCTAACCCCCACCAGTGTATACAATATTCGGAGAGGGGAAAAAAAAAACTATGATAATAACAATATGACAGTTGTTGAGTAAGAAGGCTAATAAAACATATTTATAATTAACAGGTTACGTGGGAATTGTGTATAACCGAATAAAGTGTGTTTGGTCAGAGTTGGCTAACTGGAAATAGAAAGTCCAACTGTTATTGGTGCACCAGAAAACCATTTCTCATGTGGTATCGTATTAATTTAAAGGAAATGTTAGCTTTGCGATATGCTTCGTTATTACCATATTTTATGGAGTAAAAAAATGAGTGGCATTTTAAATTCAAGTCTTGCCAAGTGGGGTGGCTCCAGATACTTTTTGTTTTCATTTTAGAGTATTTTATTTGCTGCAATAATGATCTGTTCTTAGGGAAACTGGAAAAATAGAGGAAAAACTATCCGGTTCATGAAATGGTAATTGGCTTCGTCCCATAATTAGTGACGCGTTGCCACCTGTTTTTTTTCTTCTTCTTCTCAACAATGCTAGAACCACATACCAACCACGGATCTTTTTTGTGAATCTGTGTGTGTAAATGTGTGCTTGAGTTGTCGTGTGATTGAAATGATTTGGCAAGAGAAAAGAGAAAAGAAACGATATTAGCTTACCATATTTGTTCTACGAATAAAAAATAAATAAAGTCATTTTTTCATTTTCCTGCTCAGCAATTAATACTTTCTTTTTTGTCAAGACTCAAGACAATCTTCTTCTTCTTTTCCTGCGAAAGAGAAATGATACAGTTTAAAAATATTTCGTATGATATAATAACAGAACAAAAGTGAATACCCATTATTCTTCTTCTGGATTTGGTCAGGGTTCAAACTTCAAACCTCACCTGACTCCCCTTTCCCCAAAATTAAAATTTTCCCAGAAAATGTTTTCTGTCCGAAACAAACAGAGCGTTAATACCCACTTATTCTTCTCATTTTCTTGATAATCAAAATGCGAGCATTAGCATCAGCATTGCATAGAGAAAAACAGGGCAGTCATATCCCACTGGACCACCCAATTAAATCTAGAGACTAGGGAAAATGACGGTCCAAGACGTGTTTTGATAATTAATACTCGTCAATATCATTTTCAGTATTAACAAATATTCTCAGCATGTCCTGGGCAAATATTAATTATCTAAACACGTCTTTAGCCGTCATTTTCCCTTAAATCTATTAGTGGTACAACCATATAAGATATAAGTCGAAATCAATACACCTGTATTAGCTGAAAAGGCAGCAAAACACACACACACACACACAAAAAAAGGGATCAATCTAACTTTGAATCAAACCGACCAAACCAAATGGTTGTGTCACCCTCCGCCGTCCATATGTGAAAAATATAACTGTATCTGTACTGCAAATTGCTTTTTCTTTTTGGTTCTTTTCATTATAATACATAGATTCATAGAATAGCACTATAATTCGTGAGGGGAATTAATTGAAGCCAAAAAGCCAAAGTTGGTTTCTCCTTTTTTTATAAAAATTGGAGTAGTTCAATTGCTTTTGAGAAAGTGACTGCCGCACAAAAAGCCACTCCGGGGTCCAATCTTGTTCGGGTCAATTTGCGCACACTTTGATTGATTCCAGAGCCCTACAATATAAGTAAGTAATTCTTTGACATTATGAATCAGTTTTTTTTTTTTTATCATGGATCATGGGTTTTTGGAATGAAGTTAAAAACCAAGGAGAGAAGGTGAAGTTATGGAAAGAAACTCTTTTTGTTATTGGTGTGTTAGGAAAATAAAGAGAACGAATTTATAATGTTTTGTCAAAAAAAATTATAATGTTTAGTGTTTTTGCAAAACAATTACACGCCACCGGATCTGGGGTCCCTATAGTGTCCAAAGGCATTACACCCTTGTAGTGCCCAGTCTTCATCATATTTGCGGCAATCAATGATCCAGATTATTTTACATGTGAGATAAGTATATCTTACATGTATGATAGTAATATTTGAAATTTGGATCGGTGAAAACACTTTTGGACGGCTAAAAACAGAAAGAGCAAAAGAAAGCAGAAGAATAAATAATGAAAACTATACAATGCTCAAATATAAACGATGCAAAGGATTGGGCACTACAGGGGTGGTAGAGTCTTTGAACACTGCAGGGACCCCGGTTCCTGCATGACCTAAGAACTCAAAAAGTACTCTCTCTTTTTTTTTAGAGGAAGAGCAAGAAATGCATCAATACTTTCTACTCGAGTTTCATCATAGGGCACTTACATTACACCCTACACTCCACAATTTATAAATGCATTGCGTGTAAAATTATGATAAGGCAGAATTTAAAGCGTACTTAAAAAAAGATGATTGCAAAAATCACTTTCCATATGTGTGTCTATGTGTATGCGTATTGAATCCGGAGATACTGTTGAACATCTCCCTGTGGAGCGGTGGATTTAAATGGTTTGGGATGATTTGGAAATGCACTAAAGGCCGCACTTGTTGATTATGGCAGTTTCTGCATGATCTGCGACTCTCTGGGGTCTGGTTTCTGGAATAATGTGGACTGGGACCATCAGGATAGGTTTGCTGACGACCATGATTCTTTTTTTCAATAATCGAGCATTCAGACTTGTGGGTATATCTAATTTTAGAGTCGTAAAGTTAATGATTAGATAAATTCTTTCTTTCTTCTGTGGCCCCAAGATTTGAATATTTGGCCTTCGTAAAATTTGAACACATAATCTAAAAAAAAAACAAGAATTACGTAGTATTTGTTTTCTGGTGTCCACTTATTTGCTGACAACCATATTGAAGAAATGAATCATGAATAGTAGTAGTAATATTGGACAGAGTTCAGGCTACGTGGCACCCTGTCAGCCCTTGTTTCGTAAACGCCTTCTAATTGGACGGTTTAGAAACGCAGCCGTCCATGGACATGGACTCCACCACGCCAATTCAAGCAAAGTTTAGTAAAATAAGTCGATATTTCTATAGATTTTTAGGCAAATCATTCTTATTATATACATTAATTATAATAATAGCATCACTGAATGAAAACCATTTGAATATTGTCATTAACATGTAGTCCAATAATAATGGAGTAGTAAAAAAGCACATCTTTTTTTTCAACTTTGTTAGAATTTTCTTGTTACAAAACTTCATAAGAATTATTGGGTAAGGATTCTACGGGGCGGCGCGTGGCCATAACCCAAAACCACTGAGTAGTTGCTTCTACAAACCTTATTTCGACAATCAAAATGGTTCTCGTAACTTCAATAATGGAAACATGTTTTCTGGAGAATTGAGAATGATTGATAATCGTAACTACGTGGAATAACGTGTCTAGTGTCTAGGGTTGGCAATGGAGAGGGTAGGGGTGGATACCACTATTCCCGTCCCCGATCCCTGAATCCAAATCTATGCCCATCCGTTCCCCGATCCCCAATGGAAAATTATTTTCACCCTCCATCCCCTACCCAAACGGGGAATGGGGATCCCCGCGGGGAATCGGAGATCCAACTAGAACCACAGGCAAAACCGACGTTCTTAATCCGGTATCCCTCTAGCAAGACGCGAATAACAAAAAACACATGCAGAGAGCTCTTTAAAGTTTCGGTTTCTTAGTCTCTCAATGCGATGCTATTTCATGAGTTTCTGACGTGAACAATATTTATCATCTGACTAGAATTATCGATTTTAGCTCTTCTTTCTACTAATCTTCTATCCGTGATGCAGATCAAAAAAAAAATCTTCTATCCATGATAAGTAAATTCAATTACTTCTATGTTAATTGATAGTGAGATTTCATTTCTTTCTTTCTTCGTCACTTATGTATATATAGGACTCCTATATAATTTTCATTTATGTTTATAACTTATTTATTTTATATATATATATAT